>JASDQU011175610.1:16058-26873 GCA_032191745.1 Picea mariana
ATGAGATCCGTTTCCATTTGCCCCAGATCTTCATTTTACAAACATATGTCAAAACAAGAAAATGTGAGATCCAAAAATTAGGGCTCGAAGATGGATTAGATTCTCCCAATATGTGACACCTGTAGGAAAACCGAGAGAGGTTATTTATATGTGATGTGTTAGGCACAAAAAATTCTGACCGTTTCTCAAAATGATATTCCATTCGCTCAGAATCATCATTTGAAAATGATGACTCAGCATAGTAAAAAACGCCACATTTATGAAAACGAACCTCATCTTGCGGGGGACTTGTGACTACCTTCCCAAGATCCAAATGAAAATATGAATGCACCACTGGAAATATTAGGATCTGTAGATGTCAATCGACCATTTGAGCACGCAAAACGACCTCTCCACGGCTGAGAAAGCTGACTTTTGCTAAGGCAGTTTAGTCACTGGAAAAAATCTACGATTTTGGCGGCTATCAGGCCGAAAACAAGGGTATCTTAGCTGCCGAAAGTTCTGGCTTTTGGTGGCTAACAATGCAATTTCAGAGCGCCGTAAGCCACCGAAAGTCCTGAAACCCCGATTTCGGGATTTCGGTTTTCGGGAAACAGAGGAGTGGTTAAAATCTTTACGTCGGCCAAACCTTCGATGGCCGAAACCCCGAAATGGTGATGTGGCATTTATGTTAAACGCTGTTATAGTGATTTTATGCTGTTTATTGCATTCTTTTCGCGCCTACTTGTGAGATCTTCCTCCATGTGGCTTGATGCATGGCGCTTGAACGCTTGGTCTCGACCGATACACTTTCAAAAACTAATGGCATATGAAACCCGAGATTTAAGCTATCGAAAGTCTACACTTTCGGTAGCTAAACACTATAAATTTTTTCTTCCTAAGCTACCGGAAGCCAAAATTTCAATATTTGTTCCAACATAGGCTCCATCTAGGGTTGGTGCTTTTCTGTAAAGCACCAAGAACAGTAGACCATGTGCCTTCATCCATTGGGAGACCCAAAATCATCCTTATCAAACTTTGAACCCTGTCACTTTACTTGTAGCTTTCCGACACAAAAACCGCTTGTTCATTCATTGGGCTATGGAGTCGTAATGCTTTAAAAGAAAACCATACTGGATTCAAAACTGATCTGAAAACATATTAAAAACCACCACTGTAATCTAATGCCCAAATTTAGGCTTATTTATATACATCACCTACTCTAACTACTGAAAAATTCCCACTGAATCAAATGATACACAAATACCAGTGAAGCCAATCCAATAATTGTCTACTTATTTGAAATTTTCTCACACTTTCTTTGAGCTGGCTGAAAAAGGAAACTGACAACTCTCATCTGACCAGTTGATGATCATGAATTTTCAAACCTTTCATCAATTCTTGTGACAAAATATTCTTGACATAGCATACTCCTCCATTAAATGAATCTAAAAGATCAACAAAAGGATCTTGGAAAAATATATGGTCCTGAGGTTTTAAAACATCCAGGACTACTCTATGTTCTGATTTATAATGCTCAGAATCATTCTCGAAGAGAATATCTGAGCACCCTTCAAGATCATCTGCAATGGCATCTCCAAAATCATGGCACAATGTTGTCTGAAGACCCTCATCCCTCCATGAAAAATCTACAACAAGTTGTTCTACAAAAATGATGAAATAATTATCACTATACTCATCATATTTAGGTTCAGCAGATAACTCAAGAGGGTCATCAGTCAGACAAAAACTTGGGACATCAACTGTGGATCTCTCAAGCAAAGGAAAATCTGTTATTATCTCTGACATACTGTTTATTTCAGAATCATACTTTTGCAAATCACAGTCTAAAACATTCTCGAACAACAAACTTTCTTCAGGATCATTAAACATGGCAACCATATCTTTTTCATGAAACAAAACAGAGTCTAAAATCTGATCTCCTGGCAGGAAATCATCATAAATAGGTTCACTAACTTCTTGTAAAGTTCCATCAAATACATGACTGTCATCATTTAAAAATAGATTTACATCTTCAGAAATGGAAGAAGTTTGACACTCATATCCGAGACTATGTGAAAGTTGCAAATCTATGTGAGTAGGGGCTGTAACATAGCTGTTCAGGAGCAGGTTTATCTCTTCTTCTGCAGGTTGATCGTGATGCTGAATATTTTCTTCTTGAGTATGTTCACAAGATCCAACTCTTCCTCATACTTATCATATTCATCAACTTGAGAAATTTCTGATATTTCTTCCTTCTCTTCAAGAGGATTTGTTTTATCGTTTTGTCTTATGAATTCTATATTACAACAATATTCAAAAAGTATTTTAGATGAGTAGATTCTTTTACAATGTTGATGAAAAAGTATGTGAAAATATTTCAACGAAGTAATACTGGAATGGGGTAAAGACTTATACCAGAGTCTAGCATCTTTTTCCAATGAAAACATAAACAATTTCATGAGGACATCTTCATGATGTACATTTAATTCCTCCATGAGCTTGTGGAATTCAAACAAGTGTTGAGAGGGATTGTCGTCCGTATATTCTCCAAATTTAGGAAGGACATCTTCCCAAATTTTAATGTCTAGAATAGTGTTTGGAAAACCATAAACATTTGTAAAGTCTAGAGGAGCAAACCTTGCAGCAATTCGAGCAACGAACAAATTCGACATTTGAGACCAGTGGAGTCGCCGGCAAAATCGTGTAGAGTCTACGAACCAAGGAGTCGCCAGGTGAATGATCACAACCAATTGAATGCCTATCCATTGTTCACCATCAAGAGATAGATATGAACTTTGTTATATCCCAAGGAAGATAACTTCATCCTCCGTCCCCGACAATAGCGCCATAAAATGTTGCCGCAGGAGTTGGTTCTAGGCTGTAATAGAGCCAAGCCTTAGCACATTTTAAATGAAGTAAATTTTGTCACTCGAACTTGACTTGGGTTGCATGCAAGTAAATTCTGAGATAACCTTGAACCACTTTTGATTGGAAACTGCCCCTTCCAACCTAAGAGGGATCTCTTGAATATATGTCATGATAGGATATCCAATAAGTTTAACAGCGGACAGATTTGTGGGTAACAAACAATTTTGAGGTTTTTAGGGCTGATGGGTTGGACCAGGAGGTAGTCCATTGGGCATGGAGTCAAATAATCAAGGAAATAATAAGAGTGTTTCAGCAATGGAAATCCATGGAACAGAGGCGAGGTAGAAGCTTATTACAAAGAGAAGGATTTATAAAAGTATGGCATCAGAATAAAGAGAAAACATATCAATACACAAGGAGCACTTAGCAATGAGTGAATTCCAAGCACAAATCAATGGAAAAATATGGTTGGGACAGAGAATCTAGCAGAGAATGAATTTTGAACCTTGATCTCTGTAAGAAACAACCTATAACCAGTCTGCAACAGAGCATCTAACAGAGGATGAATTCTATTACAAAATAGTTACAAATCGAGAAGAAAAGATAGATGGAGTGATATTGAAACTAAGAAAATGGACAAACTCTGCAAGCAACATCACAAGAATCTCTGATATGAATAAAACATGTTTCTGCAATCTTTTATTAAATTGAAAATGAAAGCTACAGCCCAGGAGTACTACTCCTGTGTGTCTCCCCCCCCCCCCTTTTTCTTCTTCAAGAAGATACAATAATATAAGTCTTTTGCCCCCTTTCGAATAACTGAAAAATGATTCAAATTACAAATAAATCCCTCTTGAAATGAATCGGTATCTCATGTAGGTATTGAGGTTGAAATCCTCCCAAAAGACAACAACAATTACCATCAATTTCAGAAACTTTCTGCCATTAGAAAACAAATCAAACTGCTGAAAAATGTGGCTGCGGTTATGGTTCTGTATCTCTCAAATCATGATAGATGTGTATAAACTGAAAGAGTATTTTGTGCATATTTTTGTTCTGAGCAAAATCCTCTCTCAGTTCCCTGAGATCCGTTTCCATTTGCCCCAGATCTGCATTTTACAAACATGTGTCAAAACATGAAAATATGAGATCTGAAAATTAGGGCTCGGAGATGGATTCGATTATCCCAATATGTGACACCCGTAGGAAAACCGAGAGAGGTTATTGATCTATGATGTGTTAGACAAAACAATTTCCAACCGTTTCTCAAAATGATATTCCAATCACTCAGAATCATCATTTGAAAATGATGACTCAACATAGTAAAAAATGCCACATTTCTGAAAATGAACCTCATCTTGCGAGGGACTTGTGACTGGCTTCCCAAGCTCCAAAAGAAAATATGAATGCACCACTGGAAATCGTAGGATCTGTAGATGTCAATCGACCATTTGAGAGCACAAAACGACCTCTCCACGACTGAGAAAACTGACTTTTGCTAAGGCAGTTTAGTCACTGGAAAACATCTGCGATTTTGGTGGCTATTAGCCGAAAACAAGGGTATCTTAGCTACCGAAAGTCCTGGATTTCGGTGGYTAGCAGTGCGATTTCAGAGCACTGTAAGCCACCGAAAGTTCTGAAACCCCAATTTTAGGATTTCGGGTTTCTAGAAATAGAGCAGTGGTTAAAATCTTTACGTYGGCCAAACCTCCAATGGCCGAAACCCCGAAATGGTGATGTGGCATTTATGTTAAACCCTATTATAGTGATTTTGTGCCGTTTATTGCATTCTTTTCRTGCCTACTCGTGAGCTCTTCCTYCATGTGGCTTGATGCGTGGCGCTTGAACGCTTGGTCTCGACCGATACACTTTCGACAGCTAATGGCATATGAAACCTGAGATTTAAGCTACCGAAAGTCTGTACTTTCGGTAGCTAAACACTATAAAATTTTTCCTCCTAAGCTAYCGAAAGCCAAAATTTCAATATTTGTTCCAAYAGGATGGGAGAAAATTCAAGGTGAAGTATTTGTCTGTTTATCAAATGGAATTAATGTATCRCAACAACCTTTTTCCTCATCGTAGAAAGGTGAAGATTCAAATGTGGTTGGGAACTTATAAGTTTATGGATATCGACCTAATGCTGTTGTGTAATTGAAGAGATTGTAAAGGTTAATAATGAAAGGTTACTTCAATGTACTCAATTGAAACCTTTTCACAACTAAGGTATGGATGTTCTCATAGAATTACAAATAGTAGATTATTTGAGTTTCTAGGAAAAATAAGTAGATAAAATTTCAGTTGTTTTAGAAATACATGTTGGCTTGGTAAGGTTCAATGTTTTCTTTCAAAGATGAAATGAAGAGAAATTGCTGAAATATGTTGCAATTGAAGGATTTAGATCTGGTGATAAAGGAGTTGGTCACAATAGAGTCAAGGAGGACAAATCCATCATGATAGGGTTATTTAATTAGGCACATGTTGATAATGGGTTGTCAACCTTCTATGTAATTTATTAAGAAAGATGTCATTTATTAAGTCAACCTTCTTTCATGACTCTCCATAATGTCATATGTATACCTTTCATAATCCAATTTAACACAAAAATTCATCATCTCATTTTCCACAACATTTCTTGATCATTTGATATGATGTAACATCATTGGTTTTAGTGATTATTTCAATGCCTTACACGGATCAATTCTATCTCCAATATCTAGATTATATATGCCATTATCAACTCTATAATCAATTTAAGTCACCCTCTATTAATGCACTTTATACCATTTTTAACACCTTGATTAATCTTTTTAGCTCTAGTTAGTTGCCTAGCCTAATCCTTTATTATAGAAAATTCAATTGTTCTCCTAATCATTCCCCATGACTCTACTTCCCACCTAATGTTGAGGAGCATTGGGCATAAGAAGACACACAAAACACAATTAGAGGAAGAGTGCCTTGCACGAGGACATTTGGATGTGGCAATAATATGGAATAGAGGATATAGGGAAATTTTAGTATCTTTTAAGGCTTCTAAATACTACTTTTTTCTAGCTCACAATGGTTGCTCTCATGGACCACTTTTTTTTTTGGATAAATGCCCTAATTTTACATTGAAAGTTTGCTTATTTTAATAGTCAAAGTTTGTTTTTAACACAAAAAAATGGTATTGAAGTATGGTCACTCAGATAGGGTCCCTAGTGTTTGTGGATAAATTTGATATCTTTCTTTGTTGCTAATTTCCTCCAAGCACTACATTTGAATGGATTCTCAATACAATTGAATCTACTTGGGGCCATAATTCTCATGTGGCCTTATAGAACTCACAAGGAAATCCATATAGACTTGTGTACTTTTCATCTACCCTTTGTGACGAGGAAACATATAGCTTATCCAATGACAAGGGTCAATGCCTGTGCTATTTTTGAGGAGACCACATTGAAGCAGGTATGCATAGGCACCCTAGGTTCTTTAGTCATTCTTTCTACCAACTAAAAGACAAGCCATAAGATGCAAAATTATTTTCTACCTTAGTATGTTGGGTGACACAACCTACATGTAATTTTTTGATAGTTGTTCTATGCTCTCAAGATTTCTCTAAGGATAAGACTAATGAATTCTCAATATCAATACAATTGAAGCGATTCTAGGCCCATGAATTCTCATGTGGCCTTTTAGAACTCACAAGGAAATCCATCTAGACACAAGCTCTTTTTGTCTACCATTTGCATTAATGAGACATATAGCTTGTTTAATGAAAAGGGAAAATCACACATGTTTTATTTCCTATGTAACTTTTGAGGAGCCCACATTGATGTAAGTCTACATGGGTACCATGGATTTTTTAACTATTATTTCTTACTAAAGGGCAAGTTAAAAATGGGAAATCACATGGACCTGGACTAGTGAGCAGTGAAAGGGGCCAACATTGAAATTTTTTCAAACTGTGCTTGCATCTCACATAATATGACCTAATCAACTTGGACATTTTTGATAATATGGGAGGGATTTATAACTCAAAAATACGCTGGGGATGGCCTCCCTAAAGGCCAAACTATTGGGTCCTTGAAACAAGGCAAACAAGGCCAAATTGAATCCAATTACATGCCGATAAGATCATGTTGGGCTCTATGGCCTTAATAGCTTCCATGAATGATATAAAATATTATATAGAGTGTTACAAGGTTTAGCCATTGTATTTTTTGAAAAGTGAACATGATTTATTTTATAATCTATGCAAGACACCTCATATGGACCTTGACTAATGACCGATGAAAGGAGCCAATGTTGATTTTTTTGGAAATTGTTCTTGCATCTCACAGAATATGACTTGATTAGCCTAGAAAAATAATTTCTGATATGGGAGGGTTTCAAAACTCAAAAATAATTTGGGGATGGCCTCTGCAAAGGACAAAATATTGGGTGCTTGAAACAAGCCAAACAAGGCTAGATTGAATCCAATTACATGTCTGACAAGATCTTGTTGGATACTATGGTATTAATGTCTGAAATGAATGCATGAAATATTATATGGAATACTACAGGGTTCAACCATTAGATTTTAAAAAAAGTGAAAACAATTTCTTTTATAATCTATGCAAGACATGATGCCTTGCATGGATAACGACTAGTGACAACGAAAGGGGCCAATGCTGATTTTTTTGCAAATCATGCTTTCATGATCCAAATTTATGAGGGAATGAAATAAAACACACAAATATGACAGAAACACAAAAATACAGTGAAACCCAACTTCTATTAATGAATAAGAATAAAAAAATACTGTAGACAAAAACTGGCTAGAATGCTGGTAGCTTATCTCTAAAGAGAAAGAGATGTTGGCTACACTTCATTCACAAAAAGATTTACATCACGCTCCATTGCATCCTTCACGTGATTATACATCAGAGAGTGAGAGGAGAATAATTCCCATGATGCACGTGGAATAAATTGGTCTAAGTTTACAAAATGCCATAGGCATGTAAAACACTAGGACTTCCCTCGAGTTCACCCATCCCAATACTAATCTAGCCCAAACACACTTAACTATGGAGTTTTAATGGGATATGGTGCATTAACATTGTAGGCATTACATTACATTACAAATGGAGATAACATTACATTACATTCCCCATCAAAAGGGTGAATATCATGGTTTATCAAAACCATAGGCTCATAAATGTTGATTCAATGGAGAAGGTGGATGGCCATCGAGGTCCACCTAGATCAATCCTCCCCCCTTAGGAAGAATTGGTCCCCATTACGTCAAGTTCCCTTGAGAGATGGGGAAACTTTTGCTGACTCTAAACTTTGGTGAGATGCTTGCCTTGCTGAAGTAGTTGTCCTGCTTGTACTTGGCTCGTGGAAGGATGTCACAAAATTGTTGGTGGAGGTGTTGTATCCATTCTATAAATCTGGCTACATGATATACCTTGGTCTGAGTGTTGGAGGAATCTGTAGATGAAGATGCAACAATAAGAGCTATATCAATGGGGGCTAATGGTTGGAATCCCATTATGCTGAAAATGAAATGAAGGAAAATATATAACAAGGAAACACACATAGATATTGCAAGAAACATATTAATATAATTAAACTCACATTCTATTGATGAATGGAGTACACCATATGGTAAAATGCAAAGCACACAAACTAGATAGAATGGTGGTAGCTTATCCCTTAAGTGTAATATCCCAAGGCCGAACCCAATTGTAAATGTAAATATAGATGTACGTAAGCTGGTGAGCTGTTTGACATCATTTTTGTATGCACTTTCCATGGTATAGTGCATGCATGTACTGCACAGTAAAATGATGAAGTGTGCACATTCTAGCATATTGCACACATCACCTTAAGTGAGTGCGATCTTGAGGCCAAAGAACCTTTGTGTATATGCTGTGTTTTATAGGCTGGTGAGCCAATTTTGTGATGATTAGGCCAGAGAGCCTAGATGCTAAAGGCCAGTGAGCCTATTTTTGTATATGTATCATAATTAATATAAAATACATCACTGCGTGCAGACCGATCACGATAAAAGAGTATGGGGGACTAAACTGCACTAGTTAGGGAAAGGGGGGGCTAAAAGTTAAGGAAAAGGGGCTAATCTAGGGAGCTTAAGCCAAAAAGGAATATTATATTAATATTTCTTAAATCATAAAGTATGGATAATTATTTTATCCTAAGTTCTAAAGATGGGGACAAGTGGGTCAAAGTAGCTCCCAACATGACAAGTGTCAAGTTGGGGACATGCATACATATAGTTTGGACTTAGTTCATTTTCGGGGATTCCTTCCATCATTCAGTCATTCATCCATTCCATCATCATTCACACACTCATGGAGCTATCCTACGTACCTTGATGTCACAGTACCTGATCCTGTATCCGTATCCATACTTGTACGTGTACTTGGTTAGCTTGGGAGCTAGATTGAAGAAGTGGGTTGTCAGACCCGTGGGATATTGAAGAGGCGGGTTGTCAGGCCCGTGAGAAATTTATCTCTGGGTGAGAGAATTGCTAGGAATTGATTTCCTGAAGGTGCTAAACTACAACTACGGGGCTCTGAGACTTCCTGTCCGACCTGTTGCTGAAGCCCATAAAGGAAGTGGGGAAACTAAAGGACTGTTGAGCAGAGAAGGGGAAGACTTCTTGGGGTGGGACATGCATGTGGGGAATGAGGGACTGTAGGCTGTTAGTTTGAGTTGGCACCCGTGACGAAGTATTTCTTGTTGTCTATGATACATCAACCTAGTTAGGAATCACTTTACCTGGGTGGAGTTTAGTCCCAGCTCGGGGGTGACCCACTACTGAGAGTAATGAGCAGTGTGGTCTAAGGTTGGGAGGTTCGTGGAAGGTCTGCATGCAGTTGGTGATATTCTTACTAATATAAGTGTCAATTGTGTGATAAATTTACATGCTGCATTATTATTTATGTGTTTATATTTATGGGTTTATCCTATGTGTGGTTATATCTGTCTTTATATTTATGGGTATTTCCTGTATATGCTGCATGTATATGTTTACTGTTATTTCAGTATGAATCCATGCATTTACATAACACATTTTCTTGTTTACTTTTATATATAAATTTCCGCAAGAGTTTTGTGTGTATATGTTTTAATTGCATGCAATTTGAAAAATTTACGTGGCATAACTCAGTTGGATGCTGGGTATGTTACAGTATGTTGAGCAGAGAACAAAAGCATTTTTTGGAGTAGCATGGCCTGAAATGGGTGGCTGGGGATGTTACAATATGGTATCAGAGCTTCAGTTTTCAACTCTGAGCCTTGATGGGCCGAGCAAGTTGAGTTGAAGCGAAATTTCACAGAGGATTGAGTTCGAAGTGGCCAAGTTTTAAGTTACAGAGCGTCCATGGTAAAATTTAGAAGCAACGACGTGAAATTGGGAAAAAACCCCAATTTCTATTATTAAATTCATGGGAAAATTGAGAAATTCGGCCAAGTTGTGAGATATTCCCAATTTAATATCTGTTCTATCAAATTCGGACCTAGAATGGGTCGAATTTGAAGTTACAGTGAAGCCATGACAGATGGAGCAAGTTTTGTAATTAAAATTCTCAATTCGTGAATTAAGTCTGGGAAAAATCTGTTCCAGAAATGTCAACCCACAACGATTTGTTGTTGCAGAGGTTGAACTGGTGTTATCGAGGTGAAATTGAGTAAATTTCATAGTTGCAGAATGTCTATGGTAGAAATTGGGTAGATGTTAAGAAAAAGCCCCAATTTCTGCGGCGGAATTCATGAGGAATCGATGTGTATAAAAATGAATGTGCGCACTAAAAATGCATGATGCACAATGAAAATCCTATGATATGTAAAAATTGGGCACTACGTGGAAAAATATTAGCGTGCTGGTGCACGCGGTAATTTTTGGCGTTGCACGGAAAAATGTTGGTGTGCAGATGGGTGCGCTAAATTTTGGCGCCACGTGGAAAAATGTTGGTGTGTAGT
>JASDQU011175611.1:0-13565 GCA_032191745.1 Picea mariana
TCAGGTGGTCTTTGATTGAATCTGCAATGATTCTCTGAGCCCTGATTGAGTCCTTCTGATGCTTCGCGTTCTCTACGACATGTTCAGGTTCCTCCACTTCTTCTTTGATAAATCTTGATAGGTCATTCTCTGCAAGGATCAGACCGATCCTATACTTCTAAGCAGGGAAGTTGTCTATGCCTTCTAATTTCTCAACAAGCTTTGTGCTTGCAGACATCTTGTACTTTCAGCAACAAAAATAACCAAAAAATTGAAAGTGCTTGAAATCAAATTTTGACCTTACCAGGAGGTGTTATTGGCTGAGGTGAGTAGCCTGGTGTCCTCTAATCTAAGAAAATCCAAATTTTACCCCGTCAAATCTGATCTGCATATTTCTGGACTAGTGCTTCCGATACTTCTGGTACTCTAGTACTTCTAGTACTTCTGGTACTATGGTGAAACTAGAGTTTCACTTTCTGGGATATACAACCACTGAAAAGGTGTGCTCTAGGTGCCAAATTGATCCTGGGGGGAGGGCACAGCTTTCTAGGAGGTTAGGGGGCTGAAAAGAGATAACTTTTTCAAAACCCTAATTTGCAGGTGTTGTAATAGTGGCGTTTTTCCTCTTGCAAATAATGCTTTCTTCAGGTTGGCTCTGATACCATGTTAATGTTTATGCCATTATTATAGTTCTTTGCATTTCAATAGATAAGAGCATAATAAGAACAAGNACTCAAACCAATACAGAAGGTCCTCTCCAAGAGATGTGCCACTCTTCTTCTCCTCTCTCTGGTAATTGCAGCATGCCTCATAACAGAAATGAGCAAGTGAGTTGTGTGTTTGAAGTGAGGCACTAGCCTCTTATTTATATCAGACTGGCATGTGTGAAAGGTCAAAATTGGCAGGTCCGACCTCTCACTCTGGGTGGGTAAACCCACCTTTAATTAATTCTGGGTCTTCCATTATAACTGTTGAGGCCAACTTCTTATTCTGTTCTTTGTAATTGTCCGATGACCAATCTGCAAAAGGGGATTTGGTCCTTATACAATTAACGACATGATTAATCCTCAATGGGAATTAATCCAATAACAATAATAATAATAATGACATGATTAATCCGCAATGGGTATTTTATCCAATAACAAAATAATAATAAGAATGCTCTTCGCAGTTACATTATTTCAACAGAATCAAAAGAAGGATTGAGTCCTCAACAATAAGATACCATGCTCTTTTAGTCAAAGACAAGATATGGAAGAAGTTTCCTTAGCATAAAGGAAAAGGTAAGAAACCCCAAGGTAATAAATCTCATTTCCACTCTCATTTATCTAAAATAAGATGCTTTAACTATAAAAGGCTAGGTCATTATGTAAAATACTATAGGAACCCTCCTTCACAACAGAAGCATAGAGGTGGGTTTCATGATTCAGTTGCAAATGAGGAAATAGAACCTCAGAAAAGAGTGTTGAAATTAGTGCAACTGCAAGAGCCATTCTATTGGAGGATGGCATAAGACCGAAGTTGTGATCTAGGGACCACATTACACTCTTGGGGTTCTTGGTTTGGGACCAAGTAGATTGAGTCATGGAAAAATACCCTAATGAAGCCCCCCAGTGTATTACTAGGGTTCTTGGTCAAGGACCAAGTAGTAAGTCCCTAGATGTGTTCTAGGTCCCCTAGATGTGTTCTAGGGAATCCTTGCCCGATGCTTGGATTGGTCCTTGGATATTTTCATTGGTAGTTGATATAAGTCCCTAGATGTGTTCTAGGGCCCCTAGATGTGTTCCAGGGAATCCTTTCTTAACGCTTGGGTTGATCCTTGGTATTGCACCTTGGTGGATAAGACCCTATATGTGTTCTAGTGCCCCTAGATGTGTTCCAGGGAAACTTGGTCTAGGACTAGGTGGATCTTTGTTGAGTACCAAGATGTGATGATCTGTAATCTTCTTCCTCTCTCCTGAGATGGTCCATGAGACCTAGGAGTATATATGAAAATGAACATGACCACATTATTGTTTTTCCCTCTTATGCAGTGGTGATAAAATTTTAGAAGCCATTATGAGACTTATGTGGACATGTTTTGTCATTGAAGAGAACCCCCTTGACCTTATCTTTTGTTCCCCCCTTCCTTGATCTTGTTTCCTTTCTTGTTTAATTATTTGTTGATGTTTTATAAGTCACTTTGACTTATTTGACTTTTAATCAATATTTTATTAATTAAAATTTCATTAATTATTTGTTTTAATTCTATCCCTAACCTCTTTCTTTAGCTATAAAAGAAACCCTCCCTCTAGCATTCTTACACACAGACTCTCCTCACTCCTTCTAGTTTGATTTTTGTTGTGGATACGTCAGGTTGTTTTTTCTTGGTTGTGGTATGAATTCCTTAGTGGGATTTCTCCTTCATATTTTTGAGGTATTGTTTGGACACTTGTTCTTCTATTGGTTGGGATATTCAGTTTGTTTTTGCTTTCTATTTTAGAGGTGATATAGACCTCTCCTTGACAGTTTATACATGCTACAGATTCCTTTGGCTATCATGGAATTTTCTTTGGCTCCCATGGACTATTCTCTTGACTTTTTAAAGGAGTCGTAGACTGTTGTAGGTGTCAAGGCCCTTTCTTTGGCCTCACTGTGGGTTGCCTCTATGTCTTGAGGGTACGGTGACCTCCTTTCCTCTAGTTTTCGTTGTATGTTAAGGGTTCCACTACCTATTAGGCATTCTTTTTCTCCACCTCCTTGATTACGGGTGCCTTCTCCTTGTTGTCCCTATTGTTGGTGCCTTCCTTCTTGAAGGGTTTTGTTGCTGTAGAAAATTACAATTCTGTTTTTTGACAGTTTGTTTTGGATGTTTCCATCAAATCTGTATGTGGTCCTCCTTGGTAAAATAGTCTGCCTAATACCATGGTAGAGATCAAAACCCTTGAGTTTTGATCCATGATATTTAATCTAATTCCTGAGCATATTAAAGAGGACAACATCTATATGTCAGGTACATATGTGATTGGATAAAGGTAAGAATTATGTTGCTTGAAATCTTCACTTAATCTACATTCATTTTGTTTCTTTTATGTTTAGAATTATTTCTACATGGTCATACCTCACTGTCTATATTCAATCTGCTTCAGATATTGTTTTAGGTGCTAATCTACATTTGTATTAGTGCACATATTTAAAAATATATATATTATTGTTTTCTATTTTTCCCTAAAATCTAACAAAGAAGCGCCATGGAAGCTACTAAAGAGAAAGAAAAACGCCGAGAATGTTATCTTGTCTCATCCCTCTCCAGCACTATGCCCAGAAATTTTGAAGGAAGCAGAAAAGCATGAAACACCTAAAGGTACCTTCAGAGAAAGAAAGAAACCAGATAAGTACTATGGCTTGATAGTGCAGTTGAATCTTGTGATTGACTCAGAAACTTCCACTTTTGAAGAGGCCTCCAAACATAAAGTGTGGAAGGATTCCATGATAGAAGAGTAGGAGTAAATATTAAATAATGATGTATGGGAAGTGGTCCCAAGACCTCATGAAAAATCAGTGGTAACCTCTAAATGGATTTAAAAAATAAAGCATGCAGTTGATGGTAGTGTTGAAAAATTCAAAGCTAGATTTTTGGCTTGTGGCTTCTCTTAGAAAGAAGGATTTGAATATGACGAGATATTTTCTCCTATTGCCAGGTATACTTCCATCATAATAATTATCTCTCTTGCTTCAGTATTTGATTGGAAACTTCACCAAATGGATGTTAAGACTGACTTTCTCAATGGTGAAGTTGAGCAAGAAGGTTATATTGAGCATCCTGAGGGTTTCATGATCCATGGGAAAGAATCCCATGTATGAAAACTCAATAAAGCCTTGTATGGATTCCAACAAGCTCTGAGAGCTTGGTATGGAATAATCGACATTTTTCTTCAAAATCTTGGATTCTCCAAGAGTATAGAAAATTCTAATCTTTATATAAATATTACGCAAAATCATCCTATTATATTGTTTTATATGTGGATGATTTGTTCCTTACTGAAGAGGAACATCTTATATATCATACCAAGATGGAGTTATCAACAAAATTTTAAATGAAAGACTTGGGTCGTATGCATTACTTTCTTAGATTAAAAGTGTGGCAGAAACCAGGTGAGATCTTTCTCTCATAAAGCTAGTATGCAGTTGATGTTCTTCATATATTTGGCATGATAGACTATAATTCCATGACCACACCTATGATTTCAAACCTGAAGAAGTTACATGATCAAGCTACAGGTTCAAAACCAGAAGACCCCACTATATATTGTCATATCATTGGGTCCTTGATCTATCTAGTACATACTAGACTGGACATTTTTTATGCAGCGAATTCCCTCAACCAATTCATGTGTGAACTGAAACATATTCATATGGTTTTTGTTAAGCATATTCTCAGATATGTGGAGGGAACTATAGCCTATGGGCTCAAATACACTTCCATTAGAGGGGTAATGCTTCACAGTTTTAAATGTTTAGATTGGATGGGGAGTACAGTAGACCAGAAGAGTACTTTTGGATATTTTTTTAGTTTTAGTTCAGCTATTGTCTCTTGGTCCAGTAGGAAACATGGATCAATAGATTAGAGAAATGCAGAGGAAGAATACATTTTTTCAAGTGATTTTAGTAGATAAGTAGTGTGGCTAAGAAAACTACTCTCATATTTGTTTAGTGTTGAGACATTGGAAACCACAGTAATCCATTGCAATAACCAGAGCTGTATAAATCTCTTTGAGAATACGGTATTTCATGACAAATCAAAACACATTTAGATGAGGTATCACTATTTTGGGACATGGTGCAGAAGAACATTCTCAGTATTCAGTATGTTCTGACGATGGAACAAACCATAGATATTTTGACCAATCCTCTGTCTTTGACAAAGTTTGTGTATATTTGAGACAAGCTTGGTGTTGTTGAGAATGCCTCTCTTACTGAGAAGGAGTGTTGAAATTAGTGAAACTACAAGAGCCATTCTATAGGAGGATGACATCATACCCTAGCTAAGATCTAGGCCCCCAGTACAGTCCTGGGGTTCTTAGTTTGGGACCAAGTAGTTAGATCCATGGAAACATTCCCTAGTGAGGTGCCTCAATGTATTTCTGGGATTCTTGGTCAAGGACCAAGTAGTAAGTCCCTAGATGTGTTCTAGGGCCCCTAGATATGTTCCAGGGACCCTAGATATGTTCAATGGAATCCTTTCTCGGTGCTTGGATTGATTCTTTGATGTGTTCCTTGGTGGTTGATGATGTAAGTCCTTAGATGTGTTCTAGGGCCCCTGGATGTGTTCCAGGCATTCCTTGCTTAAATGATTGGGTTGATAATTGGTCCTATACCTTGGTGGATGAAAGGCCCTAGATGTGTTATAGGGCCCCCATATATTTTGTTGGGTATCCTGGTGTGGGACCAAGTGGTTCTTGGTTGTGTAACAAGATTTGATGATGTGCGATCTTCTTCTTCTCTCCCAGGATGGTCCATGAGACCTAGGAGTAGCTACAATATGGACATGACTACATCATTGGTTTCTCCTCTTATGTAGGGATGATAAAAGATTATAAGTTATCATGATACATATGTGGATAGTTTTCCATTGAATAAGACCCCCTTGACTTTGTCTTGTAGCCTCCCTTTTCTTTATTCTCATTCTCCATCTTGCTTGATGTTATGTTGGTATTCTAAAAGTCACTTTGACTTATTTGACTTTATAATTAATATTTTTATTAATTAAAATATTAATTATTATTTATTTTATTTTTAGATTTTTAAGTAAACCTATTGCTAACCCTTCCTAAACTATAAGTAGGAGCCTACCCCTCACTCATTCTTACACTCAGTCACACTCTTATTATGGTCTAATTTTATGTGGCTACTTCAGCTTGGTTCTTATCTTAAGTACAACCTCCTTGGTGGACTCTCTCTCTCTGATTTGAGGCGCGACCTCTTAAATGTATTCTCCCTATTGGTTGGGAGCTTCATTTATGGCATAAGGTCTCCCTTTGTTGGGTAATGGTGCCACATACCTTCCTCTTGTTGTGTTTAAAGTGTTGTGGACCTTCCATTTTTTTTATTAATGTGGGAAGACCTTCCTCTTATTGTTGAGGGTGTCGGGACCTTCTCTTGACCCTTCTTCTAGGTTCTACTGGGAGTTTTAAGGTTGTCGTTTCCTCATAGGAATCCCTTGGCCCATCTTCCTATTGGTGTTGGTGTTATCTCTTGTTGTCCCTGATGTTGTTGCCTTCTACTTCTGTCTATCATATTCTGTTGTGAGGTTTTTTTTTTATGTAGCACTACAATTTATATTGGATAGTTTTTGGTTGAGATGTCTTGTTGTATTTGAGGTTTTTGTATCATACCTACTCTTGCTAATTATCTTTGAGTTCTTCTTGGAAAAATTTTCACTTAAATATCATGATGAGACAAAACCATTGAGGCTTTGATCCATGACCTACATATCTTTTTTGAGAATAAATAAAGAGGACAACCACACTTCAAGTACCTATCACCTGGTTTTACTAAGGTAAAGTTCATATATTATTATGCCTATGTTTACATATGCTTTAAGTTCAAGTTAATATTTAAAAAAAAAAAAAATTTCATGATCAATCCTAGTTAAATTTTAGATCATCTTAGCATGTTTAGATTTGTAATTTTTGTTTTGTCCTACTTCAGAATCTTTGTTTTAAGTGATGATCCTTATTTACTATAGTAATCAATTTTTTGAAAAGATATTTATGTTTTCATTTTCCCTAAAAACATAACAAATACTCCAAGGAACTACTACTCCAAAGTGTTGTTACTCCAAGGTGTTGCTACAATGAGGTGTTGCTACTCCGAGGTGATATTACTCCAAGGCTTGATACGCAAATTCCACTGTTATGGAATGTTGTTACCACCGAAGGATCACTACATGATTATGACTAGACCATTGAACCATGGACCTGTATGTCAAGGATTGATGTATCTAATGATGCGGCTTACCTTAAAGTCACAACCATTGTATGTTTTGAACACATGATGTTCACCCAGATAACAGGACAGTTCAACCGACTATTTCTATAAAAATCATTTACATAAGTTGTAATTGGTTACAGGAATATTTGGTATCCTTTGTATCTTCTTAATTAAGATGACATTGAAAAACTTGAGAATCGAAAGACTATCAAGTCTGTTCATAATTGTAATATTTTCGGTATTAGAAGAGGAAAGGGAAAGTTTAAAAGGAGGGAGCATATTTTCTCCAGGTTAGGCTGGTTTTTGGAGAATAGAGGATAGTCGGTTGACTTCATGTGTAACAAAAATTGTATATGCACCTCTTGATTGAATAATAAAGATCTGGCAAGTTGTGGTATCAATTTATGAGTGCTTAAAGTTGCAGTTTATGTACTATTTCGATCCTGCTAAGGAGGAAGGGAACTCCTCTTTAGCGAGGTTGGTGTTCCTATATTAGTAGTTATATTAGAATGTCTAGATCGTCTTGTTATTATTTTTCTTAGTTCAATTCATGGTGTAGATAATTAATGTGAATGAATTTTTTTAATTATAGTTGTTACAGTTGGTTTTCTACTGGTGTGTTTCACTTCAATTTAGTACGAGTGCATTTCTATTTTGTTTAGACAAGAGTTCATTTTAGTTCTGCGAAAGCATGTTTTGATTTATTCTAGAAAGTGTCTTTTTTTATTGCAGCAAGTGTTCATTTCAATTTCACATGAATGTGTTCTCAATTCAATTTCAACAAGTGCTTTATTCCAATTCTACATGTGTGAGTTTTCAATTAAATGCAACAGTAGTTTCAATTCCAATTATGTAAGAGTGTGTTCTAATTAACTGCAACAAGGATGTGTTTCCTTTATAGAAGAAGATTGTTGACATATTTTTTCTTTTCTTTTCAGTAGTGTGTTTTGTGATTTCATTAATAGTAAGGAATGATTGATTAACAACTAGTTTTAAATAAGGTTGATTGATTCTTATGAATTTCCTTTGACCACCTTATTGGTTGCAACATAATTTGATATAAGGATTCAATTTGATCACAATAGTTGTGTCGATAATGTGTGATTGGTAGATTTCATTCATTAGAAAGTGTTTGGAGAGTTCTTTGTCCACACAAAAATTGCACAATAACCTTGTAATAAAATACTTACCCTAGGTTGACAATTGAATGTATTGTATGATTTAATTAGACAGTTAATCACACAAAAAAATTTCATGCCATTGTTGGCGAGTTTATTAAGGGCGCAAGAATAATACATGACACCATATTGATGAATTGCGAGATCTATGATGCATGAATAAAATAGGAGAAGAACGGTTTGCCCTGAAAAATACAAGAAGAGGAAGGGGCCCTGGTGGAAAAATAAATCTTGATCAAGGACGAGTAATATATATTCAATATTTAATAAACAAATTCGAGTCATTAGCTTCAGTGGGGTACATTAGAAGCCTAAAAAATGAATCAGGGTGGATTCTCAATTCTCTGTTCAGGGAAAGTCATCAACAAAAACAACAAAATAGGCCAAATATAAATATTTGATAGAAGGTCTAGAGAGTTCCAACAACAAAAATCAGGAACATTCAGATTCCAAGTTGGAAGTCAATCAACCGAATAACAGGTCATAAACTGACTATCCCATTCTTCAAGCCACTCATAACCCTATTTTGGATCAGGGGAGTGTTGTTGGGAACCCCAAACAATCATCAGAGAATATCCCAAACAAAAAAGATATATGTAGACCCGATTGGTAGAAGCTTCCTACTTTTGGCAAAGACACATGGAAAATGAAAATGGAAATTACACGGTTTCAACCTTTGATTTCTCTATTGGGAACATTCTAGGACTAGCACCAATGAAGAATATACCTCTATCTACACTTCCAAATTTTAACAGTGAGATAAGTGAAGACCCAAAAACCTTTCTGTTCGAATTTGAAATTATGTGTCGAAGCTATGATTATACTATAGAGGCTTAGAAACCGAAAATATTTCCATTTGTTATCACTCTGAAATTTCCATAGGTTGTAGAAGAAAAGACAGAGATAACTACCAAACTAATTTGGAAGGTGGGATCTAGACCTGCCAGCCTGAAAGAGAGATCTCTCTATAGGATTTATATTTGTTTGTGTTTTAAAATGTTAGGCAGTTATGACAGTCCGAGATTTGTTTGTTTTTTTTAAATATATGGCTGAAATAATGCTTAATTTTCCATTGGGCTATGGGTCATGTACTTAAAGATAAGGATCAATTTCAGATGGATCTATTTAAATCAAATGAAATGAATCTATTTAAGGGAAGGGTAGTAAGACTGATGGATCTATTTAAATCAAATGAAATGAATAAGAGGGAAAGAGGGGAAAATACACTAAATATAAGGGCAATTAAGAATTCCTTTACTCAGTTTTAGATGAAGAACATAAAGATCATTAAAAAACCAGAGACAAAGTATAATGAAATCAATTATGTTCTTTTAAATTTCTTTTAATGATTAGAATTAGAAACACATGAAATGATTACAACGAATGGAAAAACATTTGACAAAGAGAAAAATCACATCACCAACAATATGGCACAAGAATCATGTGAATAAGCCTCTTTTATTACTGGTTGATCCTTTGAAAATTTACACAATAGATTTTGGATGCAAAAATCAACCCATAATACTTTGAAGAAAGAAGCATTTATACAACTATTTACAACACATCCTGTCATAAATGATCAGGATATTATGGAGGAATATCTAACTAACTAGATCTTTAAATACAAAATGTAGGGATTTTGCAGATTTTCTCAAATCTCTGGTGTTGATTAGGTGGGATTGGTTAATGAATCATCTCTTTGACTTTGGTTGGCTGTTCCATGCTGACTAGAACACCAAAACTATCTCTTCTCAAGTAATGCACATAGATCTTCCCACCTCTTTTTACTTGGGGTGGAAATCTTGAGTAATTTCTTGTATATTTCATCCATTTCTTTGTATTTGGAAAAGGTAGGCTTAGTGATGAATATATGCTTAATCTCATGATTAATTCTTAAGTCTAACTGTAGTGTTTCTAGGAAAAAATTACCATTAATGCTTCCCTATATCCCTACAAACTTTGAACTATCATTTTCCACTGTGCTCATTTTTTGTTCATAATCAGATAGAGTGATTAATTTCTCATTTTGTACTAACAATCCAGAGAGCCCTTTCTTGTGTAGCACCTCAAACTTACTGAAAAACCTCTACACACCTATGTTCATCACTTGATATTTTTCTTCCAGCTTCAACATTAAGTCTTTCTTGGTCATAACCTTCTTGATCTCAAGGATGGTTTCAGTTTTGTCCTCAATTTCTAATTCTTCTAACTCCTATTTTTTTTTGGAGTTTAGAAATATGATAAGTTCAGTGGCCTATGTGGGTCTTTATCCTAATTATTCCTTGATGATTTCCATTGCTCCCTTGGATTTCTGTACTAACTCATGATGTTAAAAAATAATCTGTATGGATGGCCATATTTCTAACATTGATATGTTGATATCTATCTAAATTTTTTCCTTAGCTTGGTCTAAGGTATTTTCCATGGAAGTCTCTTTCCATAATTGATGTAATGGTTGATTTATCCTTTGAGACTTATGCATCTCTACCTGGTGACTGGACTGGAGCATTGATTTCAACTCCTGCAATGTTTTTACCTCTTCTTGCAATTTTATGATTTCTTCCCCTTGTATGGACATATCTTCCATGTATTTTACAAGTTTGTTAGATGCATCTGAGACTTGTAATGGGTTTGTTCATGGGATTTATGTTGATGTGGAACCTTCTATTGTCTTTATCCCTTTCAGAAGGACTACCTCCAGTGGGATCATGACCATCTGCACATTTTGTTCCTTTTCCTTTATAAGTTTGTCCATTTCTACTTCCATCTCTCTTGTTTTTTCATTTTGTTCCATGATCAACTCTAACATTTCTTCTTTGTGGCCGTCACTCTTAGCCATGTCTTTGGCTTGTGAATCTTTTATAGCTAGAAGCTTCAGTTTCTTTCTAAGAGATTTTATATCAACATTATTCTTTTTTAACAACTCCTATGTTGCCTTGACATTTGTTGGGTCATACCTAATCTTAAGAACCAATTCTTCTAGCGATTTTATTTTGTTATCCTTGGCCAAAGAAGAAATATTCTTAAGATTTAATTGGTACTATATATTGTTGAGGGATACCTGCAACTTAGAAGTAGTCATTGAGGTATTTTTCAAAGTTGAGAATATCATTTCTCCTGTCTGCCTATGCAAGTCCATCTGGTCCACTAGATGAACATATTTTACATCAAATTCAAAAGAAGTATTTTTGTAGTCTACAATTGTTCTTGGATGGGGAACTTGTGCTTGTAAGAATGCCATTTTCATTCTTCCTCTTTCTGTGTCAAAATTTGGCAACAGTTTGTGTTGAGCAGTGGCGGTCTGATTCCATAACTGAGTATAGGTGTTGTTGTTGAGGAGCTCATTTCTTTGCTTGATCTTATTATATTTGTCAAAAATGTTTGAATCTGTTTTCCCATGAGCTAATTCAGCTTTCAGAGTAGTGTCTTGTTTTCTTTGAGATGCTTGGGATGATGTATAAATTGTAAACTGACTGTCTGAATGGTTTGAAGAGTGTGGTATCTTAGTTTCTTTGAGATGTTGGTGGTGATGTAGAAATTGTAAACTGATTTTCTGAATGGGTTGAAGAGTGTGGTACCTCCAAGACTATGGTGGACTACATTTATCCCTCCTTGAGAAAATATGGTGTATGAATGGTTTTGGCCCTCTTCCTGTAAATCTGAAAATCCTTAGGTGATACCTCTATGACCGAAGGAGAGATCACTACTTTCTTTTTGGTTTTGTTAGTATGTGAACTGGTTATAGGGGTAGTCTTTTCCTCTGGTTCTTGCAATGTGTTCTCTTGATACTCTGTCTAGTTCATGTATCTTTCCACCTCTGGCTTCTGTGTGTGAACATAAGGAGTGCTCCTTTGTTTGATTCTAGGTTCATAGATTACACCAAATGGGTCATATTCCCAAGTGGATCTCAAAGGAAACCCCATTTGTTTCAAGAGGTTATCTTCTTCTTCTCCTGATGATCTGTTGTTGCAGATAAAAAGGACAATATGAGTCTCTTTTCTGAGTTGGGACTTCTTATTTGCTACAAAAAAGTTAATTCCATATGAATTCACCATTTTCCTTATATATTCTAATGAAAAAATCCTCACTGGGTGGTATTTGGGCAATCTTTAAGGAGGCAACTCACACCCATACACTGTTATTTCTGTATGGTTTTGGTACGAACACCAATCCTCTGTCTTGTATTGATTAGACAAGTGCAAGACTCTCTGAATTTATTCATTGTGTTGTTGTTCAACATACAAACAATTGGGTGACTGAACTGATCTATGAAGTCCTTGAAGATGTACTCTCTTGAATCTTTCCTCACCAATGAGGACCATGATGTTACTGACTGTGGGCTTCCTTCCTAATTTAACTTCTGAAGTGCATAGGGAAACTTGTATGACTAGTAAAGCAAAAACACGTAGACCAGAATTGAAGTGTATTTGAACATCCCTTTAGTTGGAAACCTGAATAACTGATCATGAATATTATGAGCCATACATTGATTCAAATTAAATTTAATGGAAATTATTTCTTCTATGGAAAATATGGATAGACATCCTAAAATAGGCTCATATACCCATTAATCTGAGTAATAACCTAGCAGGTAAGAAATCATAGAAATGATCTTGTTGGCTTTGACAGTGAAGATGGAACATGAGTAAGGTGGATTATTTTTGGGAAATTGGGCATCTTCTCAGAGGAAAATCTCAAAGATCTAGGCTCTTTGAGGGAAAGTGAATTTTTGGTATAGGTGGTTTAGGGATTCAATGGAGAATGGGACAACTGAGTTGTTTGTAGGGATATGCAAAATATGGTCGATGGCTTCAGAGGTGACTATAAACAATATTTCACTGAAGGAGGAGAAAATGGTCCTTTGGTCGAGAAAGTAGCAGGCTTGACATCTGAGAGAAAATGTGGGGAAATGGTGGTTTTGAGGGAACATGTACAGAGGAAAATTGGACTCCCAGAGTCCAATTTCATCACTCTAGTCCATAAAAATGTCCTTTATCCATGAGTGAAATTCGAATAAGTCGAATTCACACCTTGGCTCTGTGATTTTGAAATCTTTATCCACCAGAGGGATGTGGTCCAAGTTGAAAAAAGGGGGAAGGATTGGGTTCTCAGACGTATCTACAAATTTGGCCTTGGGGACCATAATTGAAAGAGATTGCGGTAAAATAATGGAGAAATTGTAATTACCTGAGGAAAATATGCATGTTGACAATGAGAGGTCATGGCGGTTAACTTGACATCTTGGTTTGACATGGTATCCATTGTGTCTGTATCAGCAAATGGAATAAAAGGAGGTGAAATGGGGTTTTAAGATGTAAATTAGGTGTTTGTTATGGTGCAGGGTTGTTACGGGGTGGTTAACGGTTAGGGGGAAGAATTTAATTGGGTAATGGGTAATAAGGACATGACATATGGCGTGTAGTAATAGTAATATGG
>JASDQU011175612.1:14619-24658 GCA_032191745.1 Picea mariana
GTGGAATGCTCGCTCAGATACCTATGACTACCAATGAAAATTTGACAGAAGAATATTTTGAGATTAATAAATTTATTGAGGACAGTGCCCCATTTACCATATTATTAGGAAAACCTTGGATTGACAGAGATCAAGCTAGATTAAAGGAAGAAGAAGAAATTTTGGAGCAGAAGAAGCAAGAATTAAAATATTTCATGACTAGAAGGATCACACACTTGATTGAAGAACAATAGAACAGATTGAAGCTATTTAACACTAGAGACCCAGATGTTGAAGTTCCAAGAACACTAGAGGATCCATAGAATATTGAAGTACCTATCCTAGACAAAGAAGAAGTATTATCCGAGAACCCTAGGGAAGAGTCTCAACAACGCGAAGTGACTAGGTCAAAAGAAGACAAAAATCGGAATGGACAAAGGAATACTGAGACAAAGCTCACTAGAAAGAAGGATAGAAAGTTAAGTAAGAAGAGAGCCAAGATCAATAAGTTGTAGAAGGCTTCAGAGGGAACCTCACAGAAGGAAAAATTGCAAAATTAGAGCTTCGCCAAGATATCAGAACAATGACACATGGCACTTCTCCATGGCAAAGCAATATAGCCGTTGGGGACATTATAACCGTTAGATCAATGATCCGAATGGATAGAAATACATTTATGTCCAACCAAATCGCCATCCGACCATTGGGACCATGCCATAACGGACACAACTGAGTTAATGAAGGCCTCATACCCATTGTAAGTGACCCATTGTCGAGTTACCTATTTATCCCACCGCGCCATGCATAGAGAACACTTTTTCCAATTGAGAATTTGAGCCCACAGACTAAGTTGAGTTTATACAATGATCATCATGCTTCTTCTCTCTATCTCGTTACTGTGTCTAAGCTACCCCCCGAACCTGATATTGTTAAACCTGAGCGTGTATGTCGGATGAGTTGACCGCTACAGAAAAATTTGTTGAGGAAGTTTTGATCGACCTCATGACTGAAAGAGTCATGTCGATTTCTACAGGTATACAAGCATCATCCATGAGATGACTGCCAGCCTCTCCATCCACTGCTCGCGGAGCAGGACCATCCCGGTTGTCCGATGAGAAGCGAACTAAGAACATGGATGACTTAGTGAATGCTAAACTGATCCCGACTATCTTACCCACATATATACCACCTTTAAGTGGTGTTGTAAACTGTGACAACGTACCTAGATATTTTGAGTACGCCTTGGTCACTGCGTACCTCTCGAAGGGGATACACGCAGTGCAAGAAGACCAAGATAAGATCGCAGTGTTGAATCTTAGCAACTTCAACCTCAAAGATCGAAAAGTCTACAACATGTTAGCCCCACATAAGTATCTGACTAGAACAAAAGGGAAAAACTCAAAGGTAATTTCCCAAGCATGGACCCATAACCTCGCACAGTCCACCCTACTCAACTTCATGAAAATTTCCCATTTCAGAAGACACTAAGAGGTGAATGCATGTGTCAAGTTGCTGTTGTCTTGTTACCATGGTGGATATTTGTGGCTAAACTACTGTATCACAGTTGATCTGGCATTGATCAATCAGATCATGGGTTTGAGTATGCAAGGACCTGACCCACAAGATTTCTATCCTGGAAAATCCATGGACCATGCTCACGCACAAAGGATCAAGGAAAATTATGGCGATGTCGAGAAGGGAACACAAGGCTACAAGGTAGCCTCTATTTGGAATGGCGCAGTGTGCCTCACCTATTAGTTGATTGCAGGGAAGTTAGTATGCAAGAACCAACCCACCCAAGTGATTGGTTTTGTAGTCAACCTCGCAGGGAAGTGCGCGGAGGGCCTACAAATGAATTGGGCGAAGTACCTATTGAACCAGTTGGAACTTGACTACATAGAAGATCAAGATCAAGGATATGAATTCCATTTTAGCTAGCTCTTGATCCTGATCGCTTTCATTTCCTAGGAGATGTCGGAAGGTGTGACCTTCCCAGACATCGAGCCTTTCGAACCATTGGCCGCGAAGTTTAGTACATTGTGGTACTCAAGTGACATGAATAAGCAATGGAAGTCAAATTCCATGTTCCATACATAATACAATTAGCTGAATATAGCCATACAGTCCGAGCCTTGCATGACGCCAAACACTATACACTGATTCAGGCCTTTGATGAAGTTCATCATTGATCGACATTTCATTTATATCACAGTGCAAGTCGACGAGCACAAGCAACAACTTCAATCCTATTATAAGTTGACAGAGGAAGACTTAGAGGAGATTACTAAGGAATGGTCTGTTGACCTCCTTATTCCAGCCGACTCTATGGAGATATCTGACATCGACAACCCAAAAGTTGTGCAGGATACACCCGAACCTAGCAAAACAAAGAAGACTAACAGAGTACAAGATTTAAGCAGTGCCTCAGTGAAGACTTCTTCCATGTCACCAGAGCAAGGAGGTGATGGCGAAGATATAGATGGCACAAAAGCTGAAAAAAGGAAAGGTGAAGTAACACCACCCACAGACGAGGAGGACCCCTCAAAGAAAAGGAAGGTTTCCCCCCCGAAACCTTTCTCCTAGAAGAGATCAAAATCCCCTATAACTAAGATGCAGACCATCCTCACCTCTAATGATTTCAATTTCATCATAAAAGCCCTAAATGATGCTTCACTGGAGATAACAGAGAAGCAAGAAGCTAAGTAGGAGGAGATGTACAATAGAATTGAGGTCGAACTCCAAGGGGTTCAGTAGGCATTACAGTCTATCCACACAGTCTCCACTGCACCTCTACCATTGGGAACACCAGAATCGAGAGATGAGCGAACCCAACTCCACTGGCTCGTTGATACAGTCGAAGCTCACCTTTGACGAACAAAAGAGGAAACAACGCAAGCCACCTAGGATTTGGTACAAGTACAGGGAGTACTTGTAGAACAATTTCGAGCTACCAAACAGGAAAAGAGTGCTCTCCAAGTGAATTTCAATGAAGAAAAGAAACAACTACAACAAGGCAAGGAACAATTGCTCGCTGAGCAACTCGAAGTGAAGGAAGTGGTCAACAGAGCACTGCGCTCTGTGACTGTCATAGAAGTAAAGGCAGAGGATCAAGTCATGAAGCAAGTAGTACAACTTGAAGAAGTGATCCATCATCTGCAGCAATGCATCGTCGACGTAGAACTACTCACTGTGCCCGAGACACCACAGGAAGTAAAGGACCAAAGAGAAGAAACTGCCAGGAGAAAAGTTGAAAGGATAAAGACCCTTACCTTAGAATGCAAGAAATTCGCTGATCGTAGTGCCCAGACATATGAGATACTTACCGAGAACCCATAGTTGCAGGCACTGGAGTCACAGCTCTAGGAAGCGAAGCATCATGTAGAAACACTATAGGCATAGCTGAAAGCCCTGACAACTGTGGAGAGAATGAAGAGATCTCAAGAGCAACGAACTACCCAACAATAGATCCACGCTATCCAAAGCAGAGTTATGGAAGTAACTCAGAGACTCCGACCTGTACAAGACAAGGCTTACCAATTGTTCTTAAAGGTGAAGAGCTAGGGAGCAGAACTGGAGTAGGTTAGCACCACAACAGAACAACGCCTGGAAGGACCTATGAATGATCCAATCATTCAAGAGTTTTTTGAACAAGAGCTTGTAGCACAGTAGCAAGTCAAAGTAGTTAGAGCCAAGCTCGAAGCATTCGAAGCAGAACTTCCTACATCAGAGTGACACGGGATGAGTCACATGTGAGTGTTGGGGGCCTGTTGTCCCTTGACCAAGTTTTGAGGGATTTGGTCAAGTTTGACCTATTTTCAGAATTCGACAACCTATCGAAGGAGGAGCGCAAGACGAAGCACAGATCATGGATCTTGACCCCTTTTTTGGGTCTTTTTTGGGTTTTTTGGATTATGTAACGGGTATGAGATGTCGGCCCATGGGTTTACCCATGGTTAGGCCTATTTTGTAATGTATAAATAGATGTCTAGGATATGTAAGCGAAGATGTGAGGATGATAAGCTAAGTGCTAAGTGCAAGTATGATTTGTATATTCTCTGTGCATACTAGGAGAGACTTGCAGAGTTAGGTGCAAGGTATTGTAACAGGATGTGAAGTGCTTTGTGCTATAATGCAAGGAAGGAGGATCTAGCTAGGTTCGCAGATCTCTTGTCCTAGGAGAAGTAGGGTTTTGAGTCTCTGTGCTTGTAACTGATTGATTGAAGACAATAAATAAGAAGAGTTGGTGGATGTATAACTGTCTTGTTCCGCTTTGTGCTTGTCTTGATGTGTTTATAACTTCTCTTGCTAAGTGCTTTTATAGAGATAGATAAATCTGTTGATGCTTTGTGCTAATGATGTGTAAGAATGTTATATATTACCTATATGAAGGTTCTTAGTGCTTGATCTACTAGATATAACCTACCTGTTTATGATAAAGTGCTTAAATACATCATATTTGAGCGAATGATGCGATGCTATGTTCTATCTGTGCAGTAGTTATTGGTTGAATATTGATGAACTGTTGATGTTAAAGTGCTCTGTTAAGTATTATAATCATGGATCTGTGTCCCATCTAAGGTTGCAGACACTTGAGTCCTGCAACAACCCCTACCTCTACCTCGGGTGAGACTTCATCTGCTTCACAGGTGTTGCCGAAAGGGCCAATATTTAGGGTTTTGTTGGTGCATTGTTGTAGCGTTGAACCATGGGTCTGCCGTTGTGCCAATAGGAAGTTTGTCACTTGTATACTTATGTTGATCATATTTTAATAGAAATATTATTTTCTCGTCCAATCGATGTCTTGAAACTATTTGAATTATTATTCCATGGGCGTATTTGTTATGAATGCTAATGGATTATGATATTGTATGTAACAACTTTATATATTATCACCATATGCTTGTGTATCTTGGTTGTTGAGGACAAGTTGCAGGTATAAAGATTTGATTCGAGTGCTCAACGATGGTATTCATCAAACATATAGACGACATAGGCTCTTTATCTTGTCTTGTGAGCATTTACATTTACATAGCATACTTTATATTAGAGTTCATTTCTACAGTCATTCCATCTTTTGTGGTTTAACCCATGCCATAGAGTGATTTTCCTCGTAACAAAGGTTCCAAAACATATGGTTGTCGTCGTAAACCTTTGAATATATATCGATGGTGAAGATTAGATCTCTCAGTTCAGATCTATGAGTGATATTAAAGTGACTCCAATGCTCTGAGGTCTAGAGATCCGGTGGTCTGGTACACATGGCACCAACAGACTTAAAGGAGATAAGAAGGCCCAAAGTGGATATGAAACTAAAGATCCAGGGTCCTCTTGATAGAGTCACTTGACCATCGATAGTTCTGGTAGTTGGAAAGTGATAAAAATCCCATTGTACTGACGTTGAGATACGTCAGGATAACATTAGAGCCCCAATCCAGAGATGACATGTGGAAGCAAGGTTTTGGACTGATTAGGGTTCTGTGGTGCCCCACTTTGTTAGTTTGGAATATAATTAAAAGCAAATCAATGATCTATATTGGATCCATGATCCATATATATGGTTTTCCATTGTTTAACGATATCATAGCGAAAGGGATCATGATCATTTATCACCAGTGGGATCAATGGTCCATATCATTTCAAACCTTGATCTTCGGGAGTTTTGGAGTTTTTTTAAAGGGCATGAAGTCCCAACGTCAAGAACTACTATACATGGAGGTCATCCGTTGAATAACATATATCAACAACCATTAGAATGAGTGGCCCAAAAAAACTATAATATACATCATCGATCATCATAATGGATCAAAAATGAACCGAAGATCCAATCATTGACTGGAATAGGATATCTACGACAGATATTCAATGCGTATCAACAAAGTGCTTGGTGCTTAGACTGAGGTCATGAGCCTTGTTCCTATAAATACAAAGGATCTTAGTGCCATTCCCTTCGAGGGAATTAAAGGAGACAATTAGACTATGTTTCCAACCTGTGGTCTTGTGGAAAAGTAATGGATTGGGTGCAATGTTAAAGGATTCTACGACAAAAATTAGAACAACGAAAATGCAGTGTTGGTAAGGATATGGGAGCTTATAAGAAAAAAAAGTTCCTATGAACTTCAAATGGGTGAGACGAGTTCTGAGGTGAGAAACAGAGTACTCCAGACTCTGTAAAAAGAGGGAGTTGGGCCCGTATAAATAATTTAGAGAATCTTGAGTTTAAAGTTGCAGCAGAGTTTATTAAGGAACTCTGCACCTGTGGAAAATTGACCTCGTGGGTCTATCACTTCTATTCAACTGATCAATTGCTTTCTCTATTTCCTTTCTTAAGGAAATTATTTCAACTTCTAGATTCTCACAATTTTCTTCATTTTCTTTCAATTGGCTTCTCACTACTTCTTCTATCCTTTTTTACTCTTCTATTTGAGTCTTCAATATGATAATTGTTGGAGGTTTGGGATGACCTAGGTTCTGATCTAAGTAGGTTTCCAACAAAACACTCAAACTATCATCCCTCCTGGTAAACCAGAAGGAACCACTACACATAGAGTGCACAGTGTAGTCTCACCTCAGATAGATTTATGGGGGACTGCAATACTCAGTGTTTAAAGTATAGGAAGGGATTAAGACTGTATTTTAATCCTTTTATTCATACATCAAAATTACTCATTCATTCATATAAATATAATGTTCATTCATTCATTAAACTATGTATGCATGATGTGATAGGATAAGTAATCATTCAATATGTAATTGATACATAACATAACATCAAAACAACCATTCAAAAAAAATTAACACACTATATTTACCATGGTTCAGCCCCCCGGGCTACGTCCACAGAGATCTGTCTCTTCTGCTCTTGTTTTCATATTTCTGCAAAATTTTCGATGTGGGCATTACATCTTCAGACTTAAAATAAAAAAGGAGGGTAAGTACCCTCTGTGAGGAAGACTAGACCAAACTAGGCTCCACATCCTGTGATCTAACCCTCAAAATCTAGCTTATTCCAATCAACTATATCTCTTTTACTAATTGTCCACATAACAATGAACTACTCAACAATTGACCAACAACAACAATTGATCAACAACCCACCTAGACCTCCTAGGTATTTATTTATACTATTCTATTGTATTATATCCATTACATTCATGTCCAAAACCATAAGCCTAACATGGATAGGTTTTCCTGCATGTGTGCCACACTTCTTTTCCTCCTTTCACATGCTAATTTTCCTTCTTTTTCTACATGTTTCATTTCCGCCACCTATGATGTGTGCTACCAAAAATAGACCTTTCTCTCCAAAAACAGGCCCGTGCCCAAAATAGACTTTCTCCTCCAAAAATAGGCTTGCACCAATAGGCCTCCAACACTGACATGTGGCTCGTCCAGAGCCACTCAGTTGATGTTCGCTCCCTACATGGATTTCTCCAAGTCATGGAACTTCCCTTCTAGTTCCTCCCATTTGGATTTCTCTTGCATAGCTTTATCTGTGAGCTCCTCTACAATCTACGTTGTAATATTTTCCTTCAGAGACTTTCCACTTTCTTCATGTAATTGTTCCATCCTTGTCTTTTCCTCCTCCAGTTCAACAATTATTTGTGTTTCTTTCTCCTAGAGTGGTTCCAATTGGGCCTGCCTTACCTACTTATTTGTATGTGTAGTTTTGAGTTCCATTTGTAGGTTCTTTATATCCTATGTCCCTTTCAATATTTTAGTGATAATCATGGCCTTCTGTCATAGTTTCAAATCCTGCATTGCAGTGTTGAACCTCTCTTCCTGTTGATCCATTTGTTAGACTCTCTCGTCTTCCTCAATAATAGTCTAGATCTACACAGTATTCTCAAAACGTTATGCGACTTCCATGGTTTATCTTTGGATCATATATATTTGTAGGTGTTATCCATAATTTTGGTCGTCATGATGATGTAATGATGATGGAGAAATCAGGCTCTTCACTAGAACACTTTCCTGAGAAAAGTTACTTTTGTCTCTTTCCAGAAATCATATTTTTAAGGGAGGTTCGCAGGCTACCTATATATTTTCCTGTGAGAATGCATGATTCTCGCAGGATGCATTAATCTGGGGTGCAATAATTTCACACTGTACCTAACTATCAGGGTGCGAACATCTTCTAAAGGAAGGAAAAAGATAAATTCTCGAACCTTCCAGAAGGGAATCTTCTAGAATGATGAGTTGGCATTCGAATGGTTATCTAAGTACTGGTTTTCTTGATATCTTGGGATCATTCCTATCCAAGTAACTAATCTATTCTCTCCTATATATTGAGGGGAATGCTCATGGAAAAGGTTAGAAGCAAACTAGCAAGAGAATTATTGGAGAATTAGTGGAATATTGTATGAAGGACTGATGCTACAACAGTTAGAGACACCAGCAAGGTTATCAAAAGTGGTTGATCTTCTTCATGCATGAGCAAGTGTGTGTGTGAGAGCTAGGAGCCATCGAAAGGAGGCTTGCAACGTCAAGGCTCAGGTTGTAATTTTTTCTTTCTATCAATATAATACAGTAATGTGTCCCTTTCCCATAAAGTTGATTGCACTTTATTACATAACTCCTTGATCATATGTATAGATTATTTGTTGAATATATTGAGTTGTTTTCACTTCGATTGGTTTGAGCTGTCTTGGTCTAGATTGTGCAAGAGCATTGGAGCGAAATCGGTACAAAAAAGACCCAAGGAAGCGATCATACGGTATGTTCATGATTCTTGCCTCCTAGTTCATTCAATAGTTGAAATCTAGGGAAAGAGTATCATTCTGTCCTGTTTTGTTCTAGATCCGGGTGGATCTAGGGAGATCGGTTTGTGTCCGCACTTATAGATTAATCCTGAAACAAAATTGGTGACTCCACTGGGGAATCATTCCCTTTTTCTTTATGGTTTTTGAGTTTTTCTATGGCCATTTGCTCTAGTTTCATTTTTCTCCTATCTTGTCAGTCTCTGAGTCTTCAGGATATCCTGATAGACTTACTGGGTCCAGAACCCTTTGTCATTTTTTCTTTCATTTTCAAAATTTTTGTCATCTTCAGGAATTCTCGCACTGTGTTTAACTGTAGCCTGCAAGAATTAGTTAGGTTCACATCTTGCATATAGGGTCCAGTGCGAGTACCTCGCACCTTGTTAAAAGGTTGCCTGCGAGAATCATAGATTCTCGCACTGTGTCTAACTACTTACCTGCGAGCAAGATTTTTGAAAATTTTGAATTTGAGTTTTGGTTTTTCCAACTGCTCAGATCAGTTGAATTACCTCTTTTTGGCTTATTGGATCATTGATTTATATATCTCTTTCTTTAGTTTGCATGCTTGAACAGTTTTAGGGTTTCAAGGTTTTTCTTGCCTTTGTAGCTTGACTTTCATTTCTTGGCTCTTATTGGCAAATTCATTCTCTCTGACTTCTGGAGTTGAGTGTGTCTGATTGGCTGAGAATCAGTGATTGGTTGAGAGTTAAGTGTTTGGTGTTTCCCATTTGCTTGTTGGTTCGACAGAACATTTTCGTTTGCATTGAGAAGACTCATTGGTTTGCTCTTTGTTTTTGCTTTCATTGAAAGAGTTGATTGGGTTGTTATTGCTTGATTCTTTATGATTTGATTTTATGTTTTCTCGTTGATATAGTGAGAATTATTTTTGGAAAGTGAACAACTAGCTTTTCTTTCAAAAAACATTGTTTTTGTCTTTTAGAAAACATTGAAAAAATCAAATTTTAGAGTTTGTTGAAGTATTTGAAAAAGACACCTAGAGATTGTCCTTTGATAAATGATTGTTTGCATTCATATTTGAAAGGAAATTGTACATTGCATTGTAGTACAAGGTTGATTTGGAAAATTTTCTCTCTCTCCCATAAATAGGATTCATGGAATGAAAAGTATTATATTTCATTGTTATCCTTGCATTTTTGGGGTCAGAGTCATACAACACGAGTTTCACTTCCGTTACCTTTGAGTAAACAACAGCTCTTAAAAACATTGCGTAATCTTAAAATTTATCTAGTAACTCTTTGCTAGGGCTCTTTTACACCAACATTTAGCTAAGCTAGTGCTTTGGA
>JASDQU011175614.1:0-17905 GCA_032191745.1 Picea mariana
TACATGTATTCCATGATTGGGATTTTCCACACTAAAGGGACAAATCATAAGGTTCACTCAAAACATTAAAAATAGGAAAAGGATTTGGGAATTAAACTCATGGATAAAACCCCCTTTCTATACCCCTCCCCTCTCATGGATTACTTAGTCCCTAATCTCTATTCATGTCCCCTAGCACGTGGTATCACATTTTGTTTATTAAAATTTAGAAATACAACTCACATATACATCACTTGGCCACAACCATACATTATATCTACATTAAGCATCAATTAAACTGGGGATTATAGTGCGGATGTTACATTCCCCCTCCCCTCCAATTTTGCATCTTCTTCAGTGCATTGCACTATGCCGATATTCCTACAAAAATTTACATCATAAAACTTATAAAAATAAAATTATGCAATATTTATAATTCCAACAACAGTTCCAACCATAATCTCCTATATCTTTCACCCCGTTGAACCAAGGAACGTGCCCCCTTCACTGCTCTTATTCCATCAGGATGCACCATTGTTTTATTAGGGATACCAGTGTAGATGACCAGGAAGACTCTCATATGCGGTTCCAGAACTCTAGCCGCCCTAGAAAAATGGAGTCTTGCATTTTTAGCTTCTATTTTCTTCAAAATTGTCAAAAATTTATGAGTATTCCTCCCACATAGTATCCTCATGATCCCATCTAGCATATTCAGGATTGTAGTAGGTCCATTGAACCTTTAACAACCCTATATATTTGTTCTTGAGTACTTTGAATTTTCAGTCCAAGATGCGTACTGGATCCACTTAGAAGTTTCCTTCGTGTTCCATTTGGATCATAGACCAATCGATTATGTGGTTAGGTTCATGTACATATTTCTTTAATGGTGACACATGAAATACATTATGCACTCTCATGGATGTAGGCAATGCTAGCATGTATGCAACCGATCCTATATTCTCTAAGATTTTAAAGGGATAATAATATCTTGCTGCTAGTTTCAAGAAGAAACCCACTCTTACTGAACTTCTCTTCGATTTCACTTTCAAAAATACATGTTTACCCACTTTAAAATATTTGAAAACCATGTTGTTTTAAGCAAAATTTTTTTCCCTTTCCCAGGAAACCTTTAAATTCTTCCTGATCCTCTCCATCTTCTCTTCCATTTCCTTCAATAAATCTATCCCAATAACAACTCTATCTACTGGGTTATCCTATTTTATTGGTGTGTTACACCTTCCACCATACAATGCTTTGAACACGATCATTTTTATTGAGGCTTGATACCCATTATTGTAATCAAATTCATCTAAGTGGATATAGTCTTCCCACTTGGATGGATGGTCCATCACATACATCATGAGCATGTATTCAATTATCCTATCGATCCTTTGTGTTTTTCCATCAGACTCTAGGTGATATGTTGTACGAAGATTTAAATTCGTTTGAAAGCCTTTGAAAAATCCTTTCCAAAAATTGGGTGTAAACTTGGGATCTTTGTCTGAAACAATTGCCATCTGCACTCCATGTAGTTTGGACACATTTTTCATGTATATCTCTACAATATTTTCTACCTTGTGAGTGATCTACACAGGAATAAAATGTGTAGCGTTAGTCAATTTGTCCACCACTACCATGATGAAATCATGATGCTTCATTGTCCTAGGTAACTTGGTTATGAAATTGACCGTGACTACCTCCCATTTCCATTTCAGAATGGGAAATGGATGTAAAAACCCAACTAGATTTCTATGTTTTGTCTTCACCTTCTGTCACTCTAGGCACCTAGCTATGTAATTAACTGCTTCTTTCTTCATTCTAAGACAAAAATATTGGCTCCTCACAGCTGAAATTGACTTTTGATATCCCAGGTGTCCAATGTATGACACGTTGTGCATTTTCCTTAGCATTGTATTTTTCAGCTCATTGGAGTTTGACACATATATGTTTCCTCGGTACATAAGAAATCCATATTCCTTCAGCTAAAAATCTTTAAATTTCTACTACAAATTGCCCTACTATAATGCACCTCTTATTTGCAAGTAACACTGATATGAGTTTGTAGCTTCAAGAATTTTTTCTTTCAGATCAATCCTCTACATGCTAATGGAAGCAATATGCATCTCATGCGCTCTTCTACTGAGCGCATCAACCACCTGATTTTATTTTCCTTTGATATAATTAATTTTGAAGTCATATTCACTAAGAAATTCAAGCCATCTAGTTTGCCTGGAATTTAATGTTGGCTGTCCAAACAAATGTTTTAGACCACAATGGTCTGTCCTTAGCTCAAATTTTTAACCCATGAGGTGATGGCTCCACATTTTTAGTGCATGAATAATGGATTCTAATTCTATATCGCATGTATCATAATTCCTCTCACACTCTTTTAATTTTTAGGAATCATAGCACATCACATGATATTTTTGAGTGAGGAATCCATCGATCCCTTCCTTGCATGCATTAGTGCACACGACACAATCTTTAGCCGGATATGCAATATTTAATATTGGTGCACTGGTCAACATGTCTTTCAATTATTGGACAATTTTATCACATTCGGTAATCCATTCAAATTTCACTCCCTTCTTTTGCAAATAAGTGAAGGGGATTGCAATCTTTGAAAATCATTTTATGAATCTTTGGTAATAACCTGCAAGACCCATGAACGATATGACCTCTGCCACATTGCTTCGTGTTGGCCATCCTCTAATAACTTCTATCTTCTCGGAATCCATGCTATCCCATCTTCTGAAATAATGTGACACAAGTAATGAATCTTCCTTTGATAGAATATGCACTTACTTAGCTTGTCATACAATTTATGCTCTCTTAAAACTTGCAACACCATTCTTAAATGCTGCTCATGTTCCTCTTCTATTTTTGAGTAGATGAGTATATTGTCTAGAAACACAATTACAAATTTTTCTAGGTACTCCATGAACACTCCTTTCATTAGGCACATGAAAAAAACTGGGGCATTTGATAGCCCAAATGGCACTACCACAAATTCATAATTCCTGTATCTTGTCTTAAATGTTGTCTTTCTGATATATTCTTCCTTTATACTCACTTGGCGATGACTTGATATTAAGTCAATCTTTGAGAATATTCTTGCACCTTTCAGTTGATCAAATAGATCATCAATCCTTGGTAAGGGATATTTATTCTTTATGGTGAACTTATTCAGTTGTCTGAAATCAATACACAACCTTAAAGTTCCATATTTCTTCTTCAAAAAATGAACCGGGGCACCCCAAGGTGACACACTTGGGCACATAGACCCCTTCTTTAATAGTTCTTCAAGTTGCATCTGCAACTCTTCCAATTTTGGGGTGCCCATTCTGTATGGTGCCTTGGACACTAGGGTAACTCATGGCACCAAATCAATAGAGAAATCAATGTCTCTATTTGGTGGAAGTCCTAGGATTTCCCCAAAAACATGTTCAAAATCCTTCAAGACCGAATGGTCCTCAATACTTTCCATTTTATCTTTGGTTTCCTCTTACATATGGGTTGCAGAAATTTGAAATCCCTTCTTGAATCTCTTTTTCAGCTACATGGCTGAAATTTCTCTAACATATACAACTCTTGGAATGCCTTGAACCTTGCCTTGATGCCCTTCCTCATCAAGACAAGTGATTGTCTTGTTGTAACAATACAATATATTTATGTTCTAAGGCTTTTGGGACCATTGTTTTGATCAAAAAGTTCTTTCGGATTTATTATGCTTAATACTTTGTAAGGGAAATATTTCAACAATGTTAGCATTTATGTAACCATGGCTAGCTCCATATAGTGTGGTGTTTGTCCAACCAATCCATACCAATTAGATAGTCATATGAACATAATGGTATGATGTTTAAATATACCTTTGTGCATAGTCCATTCATTTCTATTGGACAATCCTTAACCAACTCATTGATTTTCTTCTTAGGCCTTGTGGCTAGTTGAACCAACCAAGATTTATTATGATTAATACTTTGTAAGGGAAATATTTCAACAATGTTAGCATTTATGTAACCATGGCTAGCTCCAGAATCAACTAAAATTGCTATGGGTTGGTTATCAATCTTACCTTCCAATTCAATCATAAGGGATTGATATTCTACTTTCTTATTGTCCAAGGCTGCATAAATCCTTGGCATGTTTCCTCCCATGTCCTCCACTGTTTTATCCTCTTGAATATTGTGGACAGTCCTCATTCTTTCTCCTTTGTGAGGGAAATCCCTATACAAGTGGCCTCCCTCACATCCCCAACATTTCATGGGATATTCTCTTGTCCTTTTCCCAAATGAATCTACCATCTTGAGCTCATCCCATGTTGAATTCCCCTGCTGGTATGCTTGTGAGCTATTCTTGAAAAGGGGTGGCTTGAAAAATTTCTTCCTTTGCTCCTTCTTACCCTTCATCCTGTCATTCCATGATTTTTGGAAGATTGGCCTCCTTATGATTTGTTCATAAAGGTGTTTTTCTCTCCTTATAACTTCCTCCAAAGTCCCAGGGTTCTCATAGTGTATCTTGTCACTATAGAGGGAAGGTATAATGCTAAAAAATATTTAGATTCTGACTTTCTCATCCTTTATGAAGCCAACATACTTAGCAGTTCAAAGAATCCCTTCTTATATTCATCCATTTTCATGCTTCCTAGCTTGATTTCAAACAAATCTTTCATGTTCCTTTCATACTAGTACTCAAACAAATGTTTCTCTTGGAAACATCCTTTGAAATGCCTCCATGAGACTTTCTTCTAATCAAGGTACTTGGCTATCTTAAGTTGATCCCATCACATGGCTGTCTTCCCTTGAAGGTGGTAGGTTGTGATTATGGTTTCTACCCTTGAGGGGTATTTATGTAGCTATAAATATTTCTTGATTTCCAATAGCCATGACTCAATCTCTTATCCCTTTAGATGCTCACCATTGAAATTTGGTGGATTTATTTTCCTCATTTCACCCTACAAAATGTCTAAATCAGACCTTCTTCTTTGCCTCCTGATAAGAGTCACACTTGGGTTTCTCCCTAGCCTTGAGATTGAACAAGCTATCCTAGTGGATTTCTCTGGAGAATGATGGTGCCTGCTCATGCTCCTTTACTGCTTTTCATTCTCATGAGCACTCCTACTCTGGGATCTAGATACTGCCACTTGTCTAGCACTAGCTGCTTCCTTTGAGCCAAAATCCTTATTGACTTGCCTATGTAACATGTTCAGACTCTATAGAACCTCCTCCTGAGATTTCATGATATTTTCATTATCTTCCCTATTTCTTTGCACTTCTCTTTGCAGGATTCTCATAGTTATAACCAACTCCACAGGCTCCTCCATGCCTCTTCTTCCATTGGACTTTGTCTCAACATTTCCCATCCTTCCACATAGCCCTCTGAATCCTTCTTCAGAACCATAATATATATGGGAATCATACATGAATGTAACCTTCATAAAGGAACCAAACTACCCTCTTGAACCTCTTAATTTTGTAAGAAAATGTGCATGCGATAATTTTTTTTTTGAAAAAAAATAAATATTCATAGTTTTGGAATAAGAAAACATAATTTTCTGCTCTTTAAGTCCACCCGTCATCTTCCTTTTGGTTCTTTGAGAATTATTCTTCTCAAAACTAAATGATGAGTGGATATATGGATTCTCCTACCCAATATATTTCCAATGACTACTTTCTTTCTCAATTTTGAGTACTGAGAAAAAGTTATAGTCAATTGAATATTGTCAATTTACCCCTTTTATGCACTTTTCTCCCTGATGCAAATAATCTCAAACGCCAACTTTTTCCACTTATAGAGATAAATATGTTAGGAAATGAGGAAAATTTTGTATGAGACACTGATAATGCTACTGATACTAGATTAAAAAAAATCTCATATTTTCAAAATGATGATACAGTCAAAATATGCAACAATCCGAAAATGACAACTTTGTCCTTTTTCACTTTCTCTCGACTTAGAAATTTTAGCCCCGTTTAAGCATCCCTACACCAACTCGTTTTTGAATTTTTCTAGAATCCCAATTGGGTATATTCATGCCTTCTTTTTGAACTATCTATCAAAAGTTCACTTTTATTTGGGCTCCAGGATGATAGTTATGGCCTATAGAAGTTTTAGATTGTTTTCATTTTTATTCCTCTATGCTACACGTGTCTTCTCTCCCATTCTATATAGTTTCAGGTACCCATATTCCAAACATGGCTCCATGGCTGTATTCTATGGTCTATTATATTTCCACAAACTACTCTTGTGGCCCAAACTGACTTCTGAGCAAGGAGTTATGCCCTATGGAAGTGAACTGGTACTAAATTACACCTTGTACTATTTCAGCCGTAAATTTCTCATACAAGCTCTAACTTGCGCCTGAAATAACTCATTGGAAATCTGTTTCTAATCTCTTTAATTTAAACAACAAATAATTTGTGTACCAAAGGTACAAACATTTCCAGGGATTTCGACCCCCTAAAAGTGTTGTTTAGGCCCTCAAAATGCCTCTGCAAGTTTATGACCTTCAAAAACCTTTTTTTTTGTCGAAATTGACCGTTTTACCAAAATAATGGTTCCTAAAAATTTGTCAAATGATGTCAAAAACACTGTCGATCATCACAATTTCTCTTCACAGGAAATACAAATTCGACCTTTTCAATAAAATCTCACTCAAGGAAATTTTCCAAATTTTCAGATGCTCGGATGGTCACGAATTTGCCATCCGACATCAGGGTCTTCCAAAAAAAATCACCTCAAGGAATCTGGATGCTCAGATGCCCCACATCCAACATCCATCCCTCAACAACAACAACTCACCTTAAGGAATTCAAATGTTTAGATGTTGATGCTTGACATTTGGCATCCACCCCTCAACAACGACAAATCCACTTAAGGAATATGGATGCCTAGATGCCCAAATCTTAATACCCCACATCCAATATTCACTCCTCAATGAAGAAAACTCCCCATAAGGACTCTAGATGCTCATATTCCCGGATGTCGATGCCTCACATCCAACATCCGCCCCTCAACAACAAAAAATTTCCTTAAGGACTCGGGATACCAGGATGCCTGGATGTTGATTCCTCGCATCCAACATCCACCCATATAGACTTCCACTGTAGCCCTGTTGACGTAGCATACTGCTAATGTGTCATATGACACAGACCTGACGTGGCACTTGGCACGATATTATTACGTGTCATCCCACTCGACCTGTTGAGTTGGAATACAATCATTGAAGTGGTATTCGTTCTTTATCAAAATTTCATATTCGGATTCACCCCTTTCAATAACAATTCACCTTAGGGACCCTTAGATGCCTAGATGTCAATGTACCACATCTAACATCTGCCCCTTTCCATAACCACAGACCTTAAGGATCCACGTATGCTCGAATGCCTTGATGCCAATGTCCCACATTCGACATCCACCCCTTTCCATAACCATGTGCCTTAAGGATCCCCCAGATGCTTGGATGCCCAGATGTCTCCCATGCCACTTGCTCTTGATAGATTTGATGACTAGGGATGATTTGATCCAATGATATGGTTAAAAATGATTCCACCGTAATTTTTTCACTACATCCAGATCTGCGACTTGGTTAAAAGTTCTTATTGTTTGATCCTCTAGATGCTCAGATTCCAGGATGTCCAACTACTCTGGATTCAAAATAGTCTCTACATGGTTCCTCGTGGTCAAGGTTCCACTTCTCTTTGGGTTCATAAATATGCATTATCTTCTACAAATTCGACGTCCCTAAGCAGGTTAGTCTTCTAAACTTCACCCAAAACTATGGGTTTTCAACCCAATTTCCGCCATGCCCCTCCATGGATGACTCTGAAAAGCCAAAAATTGAACTCTAAGATGACCTTCTATCAAATAGTTGTAGAATTGATTTTCATTTCTACCTTGGCACAATGTCTTTGGCCCATACATCCCGAGTGATGTAAACCAAAGATCTGATACCAACCTATAACGTACCCTAGCTTGACTGAGGTCCATTACGTGTGGAATACACATAAAAATATTTTTTTTCTAACATATCTTGTAGCTTACTAGCTATAGGAAAACACAAGATTTATCCATATCACGATACCAATAATTTAAATTCCGATACAACATGCTAAAATAATCATGAATTCAATTAATAAATTCATCACAACAACTTATAAATCATTCTCATACATAGAGTAAATGAACAACAATTAAACTCTTAAATTTAACACATGAATATATAAACACTTATCTTTTCAATCACTTGTGCAACTACATACTTGGGACAGGCGTTCCACCCAACCATAGACTTGTTTTTCTATAAATCAAAATCATTTCACCTCCGAGCCAGGAATAAGAATACACAAAAGAGGGTGTCTCTCACTATCCACTCAACACTTAGAAAATCCCACAACCCATTTGAATTCGCCTAAAAATATCCTGATTTTCCATTGGTTCTCTTCCTCTCGACCTACCCAACCCAAGGAATGTACCCATTCAATACTCTTAGTCCATTGGGTGTCCCATTTGTTTATCATGGTCTCTCTGGAATAGGTAACCAAGAATATCACTACTAGGATACTCAAGGGAACTCACTGCTAGAAAAACTACTAGGAAACAAAAAAACAACAAGCTTGTTGCTTGAGTGCAACTCACACACATGATTTCACTCTTCAGGCCTGACAATCTRGTTCTTCTGTAAKCCTAACAACTTGTCTCTTGTGCAAGCCTAACAAATTTCTCMTTCTTSCTCATAGMTCCAAAATTCTCTAKAATTCTCCCTCCATTGCTGMTCCARCTCCAACGTTCTTTCCTTGCTGTCTCCTCCTTCCCCTACAAAAACATGATTGTCTAAAATTGCTATCTTTTCCCATACAAATTTCCTCCCTTTTCTTGCTTACTTAACTTACACTCTTCCCCAAGCTGATTGTACTCAGTTCCTAACTCTCAATAACTAAGGGATGTGACTCTCACAACTACCCTCTTACATGTATTCAATGATTGGGATTTTTCACTCTCATGGGAAAAATTAGAAAGTTCACTCAAAACATTAAAAACAAGAAAAATATTTTGGAATTAAACTCATGGCTAAAAACTCCTTTCTAGACCCCTCCCCTCTTGTGGATTACTCAACCCCAAATCTCTATCCATGTCCCCCATCAGCTGGCATCCCATTTTATTTATTAAAATTCAGAAATACAATTCACTTATACATCGCTTGGCCATAGCCATACATTATATCTACATTAAGCATTAATTAAACTAGGTACTATAGCAGGGACGTAACAAAAAGGGTGATCATAAGAAGTTGATGGTTGAAAACGTGGAAATGGGGTGCCAAAGAATGAAATCACACAAGAATCTGCACACATTTCTTTTTCTACAGCTTTGGGCCCCTTCAAACTTTCAAATAGGCTTCCAACTACCCCACTAAGTCATAACTAGAAGGAACATGTGCATGATTTTAGGAATGAAAATGCATGTTCCTTTATGCATTAATTGAAAAAAGGGTCACAACTTACCTTTTATTACCAAACTGCATAATGCATTTGTAGGTGAATCCTGGCCTGATTTGAGGAGTGGACTTGCTCATTTGACCACCATGAGGACAAGGAACGTTACCATCGTCTATTTCTATTGCATGTATTTAGTGTTTCTAGTATTCATTCGAGGTAGGTTCATTTTATTATTTATTTATTTTATATTTAATAAAATATTAAAATTATAAAAATAAATACAAATTATTTTATTATTGTCAAATGAAACATTAAATTACATTATCATGGATCCTGTACATGAAAAAAACCCAAACCCGCCATCATGCAATGAAGAAATACCCAACCACTAGATGCAAACATCAAAATTGACAATGGTCTTAATTCATTGAGAAACCATTGTATTTTCCATTTCCAAATCCTAAGGCCAATTATGATATGATATTTTTGAATACATGACTAAGATGTTTGAATATTATAGGATGGGGTTAGATAGAAACCAGAGGAGAGATTTAGAAATTTCAAAATAAGATCTTATTACCTTGTTTATTGACCCTAGAACTAATTTACATCCTCCTGTGACAAATACATGTATTTTCATGGGCTGGTGCACATAATGGTTTTTGAAAAACCCCCTTACAGTAACATGGAGGTGTTATTGTATTTTCTTAGAAAATTTTGAGCCAAATATGTATTTGGTCACCATGTCAAATAATTTGACATTGGTGAATTCCAGGGTGTAGGTTGTGGGTTCAGATAGGATCAAAAGAATTCCAAGTGTGACCAATTGAAAAGGTCTTTCCCTCCTAGGCATAGGTATAACCCCCCTGCCCAATATCTTACCATTTCACATGACATTCACTAGACCCAAACCTTGATTTCCACCTTGATCTGTATCTTACTACAACATATCACATTCATTGCTTTATTCCACCAGGAAGGATAGTCAAATGATGTTGGGGGATGAGTTGAGCCTTCAAGCCATGCATTGAAGTCTAGTTAAGAAAGGTCACATGGATAGATTAGGTGTTTTGATCCTATTTCTTGTGATCCTCATCGATACTCAAGTTTCATTCATACTTGTTATTGGTTGATGGAGGTTCATTTGTAGAATAATTTCATGGATGAGGTTAGTATCAAATCATCACTCTAGAATTCATTGTTGGATAGTTGGTTGTCATTGATGTCAACCCTTAGAGATTGATGTCAACCCTTGTAGAGGTCCAAATATGTTGGAAAGTTGATTGACATTTGTATGATCGATATTTATGGTAATTTATTTAGGTACATTTGATGTAGTCTACATGTAGTCGTGGAGGTGTGGTTATGGGACCCGAAGTTGATTAAGGAATATGTACATGAAGGACAATGAAATTTTAGGTTAGACACATGGATATTCCTTGTCATGCATTTTTCTATGATATGTGGTACGCCATGTGGTTCCTCATGGTTAGGGATATATGGCCTTGTAAAGTTGGAAGCCCCACAGAGTGGTCAATAAGCCTTTAGTTGGTTACAAGTCTTAGTCAAAGGGTAAAGTGGTTGCAACAAGAAATCCCTAAAGTAAGTAGAGAAGTTACTATGAAAAAGCATATAAACACCTCAAGGAGTCACACACACACACACACACACACACACACACACACACTTACAATTGAATATCTATCTTGTGAATGTTGTAAGGCCTTCTATTTCAGGGGATCAAAACAAAAAATATCTCCTACTATAATGACTGCAATTTGGTTCATGATTTTCTTTATACAAGGAATAAATTGGTAAAAAGAATACATAATAAAAACAATAACATAATAAAAATAGATCAATTAGTAAAATACATACCTTGACTTGCAGGTTCTGGTTGATTTATCCCCTTGCTTGTTTGCTCTTGTTCCTGGCCAAACTACCCAAAAATAAATATTTAGCTCCCATCCAACTAGGAACAACCTCTCTGACTCCCTAGCTCCATGAATACTTGTGGTTTCCTGGCCCCCGAGCCCAAAATTCCCAGCAACAACAGTGCCCCTGTAACAATCCCCCCGCAAACAATCTCTGTGCTCCAATCTCCTCCTTCATCCCCTCCCCTTCCAAAATTTCCTCCTTGCCTCCTCCTTCCCCAATTTCCAAAAGAAAATACCCCCTTCCAAGTCCTCTCCCCTCTTCCTTATTCCTTCTCTCGAATCCCCCTCCCTCATTTAATTCCCAACTGCCTTATCCCCTCATTAATTCCCTCACCTACCATTAAGTAATAAAATAGTAAAATATTCAAATGTATTTATTTTAATAATCAATTTAATTTAATTTAATAAACTATGATCAATAAAAGTCAAATTTGACTGTTACATACACCCACCCTTCAAGAAACTTCTTCCCGAAGTTAGAGTAATTTACAATACAAGGGTAATGATACATGATTCATACATCCATATCAGATAAACAAAATCATCGATTTAAAACACTTATACATACTAGTGTACATGTGCAAGGCATGCATGTGTATCTAGCACATACATGACTCACACATGTACTAATGAAAATACTAATCACACCTAAAGTAACTCTTGTATGTGTCCAATCCAATCAACAATGCCATTCATTTCATAAAGAGAAGTAAACCGTTTAAAACATTCACAAAAAACTCTCAATTATATTAATTTATCACAAGCAACATTCATTTATATATATATTTCAAAAAGAGGAAATCAAGAAATTCTACTATAAGGTGAAAACTCCACACACTCTCAACTACTTCTAGTCATCCTTCCTCCCTAACCTACTTCCATCTTCCATCCCTATCCTTCCTCTGCTGGACTATTTTGGAGTGTCAACTATATTGACATAACTCCAGATAGAACCCATAAGCAAAAGTGTTAACTCTCTTGACTAAGCGTCCCCAACAGGCAACTGGTAGTCATCATCACATGTCTAGGGGAGCGTGAGCTAACACCGTCTTCCCATGACTCTAGGTTTTCGAGGATACACAGTGGGAAATTCCTCCACTCCTCCTAATAGAACTAGGGTCAACACCCTACCATGGGCCATACAATGGCACTGTTTCTAGGAATTTTGTCATTGTATATTCAGTTTCAGGTAGTCTCGCTACTTGAAAAACCTGCACTTGTCCACATATCATAGCAATGCATTTGAACTAACATAAATTCACATACCAAGATTCATACCATACTGTTTCTTGGTCAATGTTCACGACATAAAACTTTTATTATCATTATCCTTTGGCTAATTCATAGCCCATTGACTTGCATATTAGTCTATAACACAAACTCATACATATATATGCATTATTATCATGTAAATGCATTTAATCATATTCTCAATTCGGTATCCACGTACCAACAAATTTAAATGTCATAATTTTCAAGTTAGAAATAGGTTGCATAATATCCATCATAATTCAAATAACGATAAACATTCATAGAATTGACATTCACATAGATTCATATGTCTAAACTTTCAAGTGTATTATTAATAGTTTCAAAGTTAATAGAAAATAAAAGATGATTAGGCCTTAAGTAATTCTAGCTATCTAAGTCAAAAGGTGGCATTACATACACCCAAACTTCGGGAAACATATTTCCGAGGTGGTAAAAAAAGTGAGGGGTGATCTCATTGTAAGGTCTATGCATCCTCCCAAGTAGCAGATCCTTGGCCATACTTATCCCACTGGACCTTAACTTGGTCTACCAGACGATTCCTGAGCTATCAGGCCCTACAATTCCTGAGCTTTCGGACCCTATGGTCCATTATGCGTAAAGGTTCTACCATGATGGTTCCCACGTCCAAGACCTGCAATTCCTTTCAATTCAATTTATGATATTTGTCAACAACATAATGACCTAGAACATATACATGAAAAACATTATGAGTTTTATGCAAGTGGGGTGGCAGTATGAGATGATAGGCAACATGTCCAATTCTCTCTTGGATTTTGAATGGTCCTATAAATCGAGGCAACAAATTTGTCCCCTTCCCAAACCAAATGGTACTCTTATTAGGCTTGATACGAATGCAAACTTGATCTCCCACTTTATAAATTCGGTGAGTCCTATGTGCATCAACATAAATTTTCTCTCTATCCTGTGCTCAATTTAGTCGTTGCCTAATATGAATCACCTATTCCTCCATCTCTTGAATCAATTCTAGCCCAAATGTCACTTGGTCTTCTAACCTTTCCCAACTCAACGGTGTCCTACATGGCCTTCCATATAGGTCTTCATAGCATGGCATTCCAATGGAGCTATGAAAACTATTATTGTAAGCAAACTCTACCAAAGGTAGGTACTTCTCCCAATGGGTTTGATTATCCATAACGTACATCCTAATCATGTATTCCATAACCTGATTTACTCTCTCAGTTTTCCCATCTGTTTTAGGATGATATGCTATGCTTAAGTTCATTTGAGTTCCCAATGATGACTGCAAACTTGTCCAAAACCTAGATGTGAATTAGGAGTTCCTATCTGAAATGATCTTCTTGGGTAACCCATGCAGACATATGACCTCACTTATATACAGGTGTGCCACTTCAATGACATCATAAGTGTCTCTAACTGGAAAAAAATGAGCACTCTTGGTCAACTTATCAACTATCACAAGAATGGCATTGTGTCTGTGCGATGTGAGTGGTAATCCCACAACAAAATCCATAAAAATGACTTCCCACTTGGACATATGAACATCATGCGGTTGTAATAGATCTGCCAGGTGGTGGTGGTTAGCCTTCACTACATCATGCTTCATGCCTACCCATAAGAAAATATCCTTCATGTATGTGTACATTTTCTTCACACCCAGATGTGCACAATAAAGTGCTCTACGGGCTTCCTTGAATATGATGCTTCGAATATCCCCACCTTCGGGGATGTACATCCTTCCCTGATATCTTAATAATCCATCTGCTTCCAGGATATATCCTTCATACTTTGGATCTAACTGCCTCCCATTCGGGAGGGTTTAAGTAACCTTTAAATACCAATTATCTCCAAGAAGTTTCCCCAACACTTGCTCCCTCAGATTAACCTTTAAGGGTACTAAGGAGAAGACACATGGTCTCCTGCTCAAGGAATCCGCGACCACATTCTCCTTTCCCTTGATGTACAAATTTCCAAAATTGTACTCACTCATAAATTCACTCCATCGCCTCTGCCTAGCATTGAGATTCCTTTGAGTGAGTAGATGCTTTAAGCTTTCATGGTTTGTTTTGAGTTCAAATATTCACCCCACTAGATAATATCTCCAAAGATTCAGACCTAGCATTACAACTGCCAACTCTAAATCATGAGTAGCGTAAGGCTTGTCATGTTGCTTCAACTTTATTGATGCATACACTATCACTCCCCCATCCTGCATTATCACAACCCCCAATCCTTTCTTCGAGGCATCTGTGCAGATTGTGAAGTATTTTTCCATATCTGACACTCGTAGAATTGGCACACTGGTTAGTAACCTCTTAATCTCAATGAATGAAATATCACATTCCTCTGTCCATTCATACATGACCCCCTTGCGCTGCAAGGTGGTGATGGGTTTCGCTATCTTAGATAACCCTTCTACAAACCTCCTATAATAACCAACTAGCCCCATGAAGCTTTTGACCTCATGAGCATTTTTCTGCACTGGCCATTCCATAATGGCCTTCACCTTTTCTGGGTCCACAGAGATTCCTTCACCAGAAATGATATGACCTAAATAGTGAATCTCTTTTTGAAAGAAAGAACACTTCGACAACTTTCCATACAATTTGTTCTCTCTAAAGAATGACAACACCACTCACAAGTGTTCCTCATCTTCTCTTTCGTTCCTGGAATATATGAGGATATCATCCAGAAATACCTATACAAAGTGGTCTAAGTGCCTACGGAATACACCATTCATGAGGCTCATGAATACTGCTGGTGCGTTGGTCAAACCAAAAGGTACTATAATGAACTCATAATGCCCAAGCCGAGTTCAAAAGGAAGTTTTAGGAATATCTCCTTCCTTAATCCTTAACTAGTGATACCCTGATCGCAGATCAATTTTTGAGGAAACTACTGCTCCTTTCATTTGATCAAAGAGATCATCTATTCGTGGAATTGGGTACCTATTTTTCACTGTAGCATGGTTCAATTCCCTGTAATCTATACATAGTTGTAAGGAATCATCCTTCTTCTTCACAAAAATTACTTGTGAACCCCAAGGTGAGACACTAGGCCTTATTAGTCCTACTTCAAGTAGTTCCTTCAACTGCATCTGCAACTCACAAAGTTCTGGCTTTGTCATCCTATACAGAGTCTTGGAAATTGGCTCTGCAACAAGTTTTAGATCAATGGTAAAATCAAGCTCCCTCTAAGGAGGTAACCCTGGCAACTCTTTCGGAAAAACATCCAAAAACTTCGACAATATTGGATACTGATCCATGGAGGGTCCTTTCCCTTTATTGACTGCTTCCACTACATATAATTGACAACGTTTCCTCATGCAACATTTAAAATTCATGGTCAAGATAAAGTGTAGAGACACCTTCCTTCATCGTCAACACAAAGCACCCTTTTCGCAAAACAATCTACCATAGCTCAATGGGCTCATAACCAGTCCATTCCAATGATTAGGTCATACGTCCCTCGAGTAGTGACATACACCTTCAACCTAGTAGTACACAATCCTAGGTCTACTGGACAATTATCAACACTAGGTCCTACCGTTTGTTTTTCCCCCGAATCCATCTTGACTTGTTTAAAGTCATCGTGCTCATAGACTTACAATCCACACTTTTCTAATGCACAAGGTGAAATGAAACTATCTGTAGCACTAGAATCAAATAAAATTTTAACATTGACATGATTTAGCATACCTGATGACTCCAACACCATGGATTGATGTTCTTCTTGGCGATTATTAATCGCTACATAAATCTAGTGGCTAATACTCGCTCTTCTCATCGAGGCCTTTCCTTCTCTATGCACAAAGCCTGATTGTGACTCTGGACAGTGATGCTGGTAATGGGGCCCTCCACACCCCTAACAAGTAACACAAGATGGAACCTACACACTACCCTGTGAGAGTCTCTAAAATGATTTCCTTCCCCTGGAACTCCTGGACCTACTAACTACTCCTCTAGAAGGTCGTGGACTTGCTTGTGTCACAGTTGGTGATGACTGCGATGCTGCACTTTATGCCATTGAAATAACTGTTGTAACTGCTTTACGTGTGACTCTATTTCAAAAAGGAGGTGGCCTAGAGCTTCCTCCTCTAAAGAAAGTCTTAGGGGCCTTCCCCATGAATCTAGGATGTTGTGGAATGGTTGATATCATGCCTCTATTTAAGATCATATACTCCTCCATGTAATGAGAATTTTCAACTTCTTCAACTACTGATGATGGTTTCTACATCCATACCATGGCCCTTATCTTAGGGTTTAACCCGTACACAAAAAATTATGCTTGTCATTGATCGATATCCATATACGAGACATATTTTACTAACTCCATGAAACTAATCTCATACTCTTCCACGGTCTTGTTTATGTGAACTAGAGAATGAAATGCTCCTACCTGTTGTTCCTTGTAGTACAGATGAAAATATTTCCTCTGGAACCTTTCCTCAAAAATCTCCCATGAGACAATGTCTGGGGTAAGGTGCAATTGCCTCTCCAGATTACCCCACCAGTTTAAGGCACTATCCCTCAACTGAAAGATCACTATCTTCACCTTTGATGTGGAAGCATAGTCTCTTAAGGTGAAACATCATATCATTCATTCCAACCATGCCTCTATGCGTTCACTTGCACAACCCCAACAAACTCTGAGAGTTTGATTTTTTGCAGTTCTCTTGTGATGTCCCCTGGTGGAGGCCCTCCCTCTGAGTCCCTTGATGCTTTAGGGTTACCCTCTCTAGATGGTGGGAGTTCCACTTCGACATCTATTGACTAGCGTCCTTTTAATGTCTCATTAATAATCTCTAAGGAGCATAAAATGAGAGCTAATTTAGGCAATGGTGGTGGCAGCGCCGATGTTGGTGGTCCTTGCAACGATGCCCCTCAACCTCGATTTCCCTGAGTCCTAACCATCTTGAATAACTAAATATACATCAAACCAAATCCTTATCAGGGAATAATTAAGGCATTCCACATTTGCTCAAACTTATACTTTCAAACATAGGGTTAGGTGTAAGTTCTTTATACTTTTATGTAAACAAACATTACTCCTATAAGGTAAGTGGCTAAAGGTTGGGGTTGAAAGCCTCTAAGCTTGGTAACTTCATTGGGGTAAGCTACTAATTTTCTTACCTTGATATCTATGCCAACCCTATAACACACTCGCTAATGTGCATCAAATCCCCTTCATTTATACCTTAACTATTCACCACAACATGCTTATACAATTGTAATACTTACACTGATTATTCACTATAACTCACATATACTTGCACTAATACTATATATATCTATATAT
>JASDQU011175617.1:6850-26841 GCA_032191745.1 Picea mariana
TTAAATTAAAACCTTAATCTTAAGTTGCAAATTCACTTTATTACTTTTTTTTGAATTATTTTAAATAATTAAGATTCTTCAAAACAATTTATTATTTTTTCTTGAATTATTTTAAATAATTGTGACCAGTCAACTTCTTCAAAACAATTTAGATTTCAATAGTTTCATCGTAAAAAGAAAATCATCGAAGAACAATCTATTCGTTCCACCTATACATTGTTGTAATGGTATTATGTTTTAGAACAAATCTTGTGAGTGGGTGCTGTCAAAAGTGCAAGCGGACTCTGATATATATACAAAGCAGCGCATGCCCTGGTCAAGAATAAAGTGAAGAACAATTCGATTCGTTCCAACTATGCATTGCTGTAATGGTGTTCGATTTTAAAACAAACCTATGCATTGTTGTAACGGTGTTCGATTTTAGAACAAATTTCGTCGATGGCCGCTGTCAATGCATTGTTGTACCGGTGTTAGATTTTAGAACAATTTTTGTCCGTGGCCACTGTCAATAGTTCAAGCCTACACTTATATATATCTATATATATAAAGCAGGCACGCCCTGTTCAAGAATAAAGTGGCGGGACACTGCAAAGCTCATATTATAGTGAGGTTTTCCTAAAATTTCACACAGATATTTTGATCCGTCAATTTTTCTGAGTTTCATTTTATTGATTTTGTATTCACTTAATTGGTGTATGAAACCATTTTGTTTGTGAGATAAGAGATTTAAGCTCATTCTAAGTGGGATTTTCCTAAAATTTTACACACATATATTTAGATTAGTCAATCTTGTTTTATTTTATGGATTACATACCCTACCTCCTCTAGAATTGAACTTGTAACTTTTTAAGAGGAAATTTATGTTGTGTGAATGTTTGATTTGATGAACCTTGTATAAAAGGGTCAATGTATGAATGTTATTAATAGAAATTGAATATGTGTTGCACAACTACTAAAAGGGGGGGAGTTTTCCAAGATAGACCATGGATGCTCTGAGAGAGATTTTTTCTCTTTGCTCCACAATAGTCAGGGACGAAGGTTATACTCTTCCTCCCACAAGAACTAGGTGTTTGGTTTTCTCTACTTCAAGGAAGGAGGTCTGCACGAGTACTTCTTCATTCAGTCGTCATCCTTGTTTATCAGCTTCCCTATCCATGGCTTCTTCCAGCCAAAACGAGCTTATTGTTCAGATTTTCCTTTCAACTTCTGAGTCGAAGTATCCTTCCCTTCTCTTCTCGGGAGAGTGTTTTCTCTACTCTGTTGTCTGGTAGATCTGTCTATGTCCCCGAATTACCTCATTTATTGCCTTCCTCAACAAAGTTGCGTGGGTTTGAATCTCAATTTGTGGTCAGGTCTAGAATCCTTACAAATGGGTACCCTGCCCCATCTCCTCGTTAACTCTTGAGGATGGCCTTCCAACTACCAGCCTAACTGGTAATTCATTTCTGGGTCAGAGGATTGTTGAGAAATTACACCCAATAGGCACTGGTCTAGTGAAGGTCATCTCAACCATTCTTGGTTTCCCCTCACTATCTCTCTCATAGCATCCATGGTCTATCTTGACAAACTCCCCCCTTTCAGCAGTTGTGCAACACATATTCAATTTATATTAATAAAAGAAAATTCATACATTAACCCTTTTATACAAGGTTCATCAAATCAAACATTCACACACATTTAGTTTTCTATAGTTTCCATTTACATTCACACACATTTAGTCTTCCATAGGCATGTTTAAGAGTCTGAAAGTCTGGATAGTTTCGGGAGTTCGGGAGATTCGAACGTAGTATGATAAAGGAAGATTTAACTAGAATCGACGATCATCGAAAGCCGAAAGCCCAATGACGATAGTTGATCGCCGAAACGTCGAAAATGTAGTACGAAGACCGTCGATTTTCGATGGTCGAACACCAAAGAGGGGACGTTCAACGTAAATCGCCGAACATCGATCACCGAAGGGCTAAGGGAATGTGGCAAGATTTCAGGACTTCGGGGATTAGGAAATAGGAGTGTTCAACGTCTAACGCCGAAGACCTCAATTAATAATGTCTGGGTACTTCGGGAGGCCATAACTTGCAAACCAGAGCTCAGATTTCAGTGCGGCAGTGACCGTTGGAAAGCTTGTGGCAAGCAGAATCCAATGTAGATCCCAGAGTTAGGCATTGAGATAGTTAGTAAGAACAAAAAATCGATACCCCATTGCTAGAAAGGTTATTTAGGGGTCGGGTGTGTTACAAATTGGTATCAGAGCATGGCAACAACACTTGGCTTGCTTGGGCTCATGCACGAGTCACATAGAAAAAAAATATTAGAGAACTTATAGGGTAACACCCTGCCTCACCCCCCTTCTATAAGAAACTTGTCTGAACCTTTACTGAAGAGAGGAATAACACCTTTTATTGTTGATAGATGTTTTGGAAGTCTGCACTGTAGGTTGCTAATGTTTCCAAATAAAGAACTGACTTCACCTTGCAATAATATGTGTTGTTCATGAATTGGTAGATTAGTAACTAACATAAAATGTTTTATCAGCACTCAAAGTAGTCAGTGAACAACAAGAGAACTACAATGTAAAGGATGGTGACACGTCATGAGTTGGGGGAGAGCTCCCACAATAGAGAGGAAGAATCTAATGAAATGAGGGTGGTGGAAACCCCTCCAAATTTGGTCGAAACTGTAAGAAGTTTTATGGAAGAATTACAGAGTTATAAGGCTAACAATGAAAGGTTGATCAAGGAGCAGGAAAAATAGATAGAAATTAATGCAGTCCTACTACAAAGTCTATCAGATATACAAAGACAACTTCAACATGGCCTAGCTGTCAGTCCTGTGGATAGACATCATACTAAGAAAACTCCAAGTCCACCTGAGATACATAAGCATGGTTCTGAATGTGACCACACCAGGAGGAGCACCTCAAAGAAGGCCCAACATGGAGCCAAGAGACATTCAATGGAAGAAACCCCTCCAAATTTGGCTGAAACTTTAAGAAGTTTTATGGAAGAATTACAGAGTTATAAGGCTGACAATGAAAGGTTGATCAAGGAGCAGGAAAAGAAGACAAAAATTAATGCAATCCTACTGCAAAGTCTATCAGATATACAAAAGAAACTGCAACATGGCCTAGTTGTCAGTCCTGTGGATATGCATCATACTAAGAAAACTCCAAGTCCACCTGAGATACATAAGCATGGTCCTGGATGTGGCCACACTAGGAGGAGCACCTCAAAGAAGGCCCAACATGGAGCCAAGAGAAATCCAATGGAAGATTCCTCTGGTGAGGACACTAACAAATCAAAGGAATCTTCTACTGGAAAAACTAGTTCCCATTCTCACACAAGATGAAAGAAGAGAAAAAATTCCATGAGTCGTGACCCTGAAGAATTCAATAAATCCAAACCACCCACCTTCGATGGAGAGATTAAGAAGGGGGAAGAAGCAGAAGTTTGGCTATGCAACTTGAAGAAGTAATTCAAAGTCCATGACTACTCCGAAAACTTAAAGGCTCGAATAACCATTTTCAACCTAAATGGGAAGGCTTCCATTTGGTGGGAGGACCTTAGGAATGTGAAAGGAGTCCATGAGAAGGACTTGTCATGGAAACAATTTGAGAAATACTTCAAGAAGAAGTACAGGTCAGAAAATTACTTTGATAGAAAGAGCAAAGAATTCTATGAACTCAAGCTGGGACAACTCACAATAGATGAGTATATCAACAAATTTCTCGAATTGATGAGGTATGTTCCCTACATAAAGGATGAAAAGGTAAAGATGCAATGATTTATTAGTGGATTACCTTCGTCCTATAGGGATAGAATTGAGTTTGATGAACCAAAGACCTTAGAAGATACTATTTGAAAAGCAAGGTACTTCTATGAGAAATTCAAGAGTAACACAAAACCCCATGAAGACTGGAAGAAGAAAAACAATTTGGGATTCAAGAAGAAGGGGTTTAAATCCTCGAGATTTAAGAACCCTGGTAAGAGCTCTAGGATGAGCCTTCTTGCCAGAAGTGTGTATCAGCAAAAATTTTCATCCTAGAGTGGGAATAAACCATTCAGAGTAGTTCCAAGTAAGACTGATAACACGAAGAGATAAACATTGAAATATTGGGGTTGTTGAGAGGAACATATGTGCTGGGTACGTGTTATATTCTTTGCACGAGTAGTAGTTTCACCTGCCTTAGGAAACGTGTCATGTATTTAGGTGGTTTTTCGGAACATGGTTTTTGTCGATGGTTTTCTATTTTCGGTTAAGGAATTAGGGTTTTGGATTAATCCAGGTCATTGGGTTAGGGATTTGTATGTCGTTGGATCCTATATGTATATTTTATTGTAAACAATGCATTACATGTGAATGAATATAGAATATATTGGTTTTCCAGGTTTGGATTTCTAGGGGAAATGTCTATGTGTAATGTTTGTATTTGCCATTGTATCTTTTCCGTTCTTTTTATAAATATTTGTTTGCAGTAGATATTGTACAAGGTTAGAATCTACTTTTGGTATCAGAGCTTTATTGGCTTCAGGGGGATGCCTTTGTGGTCAAGGGTTTGGCTCGTGACTATGATAAGCCTTGTTACAGTGGAGATTTGTGTTATTGATTTTTCAGGTGAAAATAAATGGCAAGAAATTCGAAGTTGGAGATCGAGAAGTTTAAAGGGAAAATTTTTGAGTTGTGGAAGTTCAAGATGGAAGATCTGTTGGTGGACAGAGATCAGTGGATCACGGTAGATCTAGGTATTGCACCTACAGGAACTTCAGCAGATGACTGGAAAAAGTTGGATCGAAAGGCAAAGAGCACAATCCAACTATGTCTCCCTAATTTAGTATTACTGAATGTGTCAGAGGAAGCTACAGCCAAGGATTTATGGGAAAAGTTGGGGAAGTTGTATCAGTCTAAGTCCTTAGTAAATAAACTATTCCTGAGAAAAAAGTTTTATAACTTGAGGATGAGAGATGGAGACTCGATGGCAGATCATTTGAACACCTTCAATATTGTGGTAAGTCAATTAGTATCTGTTGATATTAAAATTTCAAATGAAGATAAATGTATCGGTTTATTGTGTTCTTTACCAGACTCTTGGGATGGTCTGGTTGTGGCCATAGGTAGTAATACAACTTCCTTGAAGTTTGAAGAAGTGGTCTCATGCTTGTTGTCGGAGGAGATGAGACAGAAGAATATGGAAGGACAGAGCATACACACATTATTTGCAAGAGGACATTCCCAGGAAAGGAATAGATCTAATTTCTCATGTGGGAGATCTAAGTCTAAGGGTAGATCTAAATCTCCCAGAAAGTTTGTAAGGGTATGTTGGAGATGTGGAAAACAAGGGCACTACAAGAAGTAGTGTAGATCCAAGGTTGAGAAAAAAAAGGGATCTAGAGAATCTCATTCTACAGAAGAAAATACCTCCAAGGAAGAAGGAGGGGATGTGTACTTGGCTTCTTCAAGCACACATGCAGATCACGAGGCATGGTTGGTTCAATCTAGTTCATCATTTCATATGACTCCCGAGAGGGAGTGGTTCTACGAATATGAAAGGTATGATGGAGGTAATGTTTTCTTAGGTGATGATTCGACAACCAGAATCATAGGACGATGAAGAGTCAAGTTGAGGCTCATAGATGGAAGGATTAGAACACTACCTGGTGTTCTGCACATCCTAGGTTTGGCCAGAAATTTGATTTATGTAAGAAAAATGGACGATGCAGGGGTAAACACAATATTTGAAAATGAAACCTGCAGGATGGTTCGAGGAGCAATGGTGTTGCTAAAAGGATTTTGGTTTGAAACTTTGTATAAGCTGGAAGGAAGCACTATTAGTGATGGGTGTAATAGTTCCATTGTTCTTGATATTGGAGTTGAAGAAGAAAGAACTCCTACAGTCTCTGGAGAAAAGGTTATGTTGTGGCATCAAAGACTGGGATGTATTGGAGAGAAGGGTCTTCGACTACTACGCGGTAAAGGTATGGTTGAAGGTATGTCTAATTGCTCTCTGGATTTTGATTTCTATGAACATTTTCTATATGGGAAGAAGAATCAAGGAAGATTCCCCTCTGGTGCAAAGAGGGAAGAAGGAATCTTATAACTAGTTCACAGTGATGTTTTTGGCCCTGTGTCGATCCCATCATTGGGAAAATCTGTGTACTATGTCTCATTTATTGATGACTTCTCGAGGAATACTTGGATATATTTCCTCAGGAAGAAATCTGAAGTCTTTGACAAGTTTAAAGAGTTTAAGGCTCTTGTTGAAAATCAACCAGAGAAAATAATTAAGGTGTTGAGGATAGATAATGGTGGAGAGTTCTGCGGGAATGAATTTGAAGAATTCTATAAGAAGTGCGGTATAGCAAGGTAGAATACTACTCCATATACAACTCAGCATAATGGAGTTGCAGAAAGGATGAATAGGACGTTGATGGAAAAAGCAAGGTGCATGCTCAGTGGTGCCAGGTTAGGGAAAGAATTCTGGGCAGAGGCAGTGGGTATTGCATGTTACCTGGTCAACAGATCACCCTCATCAGTGTTGGATGACAAGACTCAACAAGAGGTATGGACTGGTAAGGAACCTTCTCTCACACATCTCAAGGTATTTGGATGTGATGCATATGTTCATGTTCCAAAGGAAAACATGAGTAAGCTAGATAAGAAGGCAGAAAAGTGTATCTTTATTGGATATAAAGATGGTCTCAATGGTTATAAGCTTTGGAACCCAGAAACTAAGAAGGTAATGTATAGCCGAGATGTGGTATTTAGAGAAATGAAGGATGTTGTTAAACAAGAATTCCTACAAAGTAAGGAAGAACTACATAAGATAGAGTTTGATTTAAAGGATGATGAATCAGACTCTACAGAAGAACACGAATCAGAAGAAGAAGATCCTCATACTCCAGTATTGAGGAGATCAGTTTGAGAAAGAAGGATACCAGAAATGTATACTCCATTTGATTTTCATTCAAATTTTGCTTTGTCTATTACTGATGATGATCCTAGAAATGTTAGGGAGGTAGTGGATCCAGAGGATGAAAATCTATGGAAAAGGGCCATGGACGAAGAAATTTCATCTTTGGATAAGAATGAGGCTTGGGATCTAGTGGATTTGCCAGCTGGGAGGAATCCCATTGGAAACAAATGGGTATTTAAAAGGAAGCTGAATGCAGAAGGAAAAGTGGAGAAATAAAAAGCTCGGTTAGTAGCAAAGGGTTATTCCCAGGTTGAGCAAATTGATTTTGGTGATATTTTTTCTCCTGTTGCCAAGTTAACCTCTATAAGATTTATGTTATCTGTTGCTTCTACATTTGATTTTGAGGTAGAATGGATGGATGTGAAGACAACATTCCCGCATGGGGATCTGGAAGAAGAAATCTATATGAAGCAACCAGAAGGTTATATTGTGAAGGGAAAGAAGGAGCTGGTATGCAAGCTAAAAAAGTCCTTGTATGGTTTAAAACAATCACTAAGGATGTGGTATCAAAAATTCGATACTTATATGCTGGGACTTGGCTTCACAAGAAGCAAAGGGGATCACTGTGTGTATTTTAAATTAATTGGTGATCATTTGATTTATTTGGTCTTGTATGTGGATGACATGTTGCTGATAGGAAACAACAAGGATATTATCCAGAATGTGAAAACTTAGTTGTCCTCTAAATTTGACATGAAGGATCTCGGTGCTTCAAATTTCATTTTGGGCATGGAAATTAAAAGAGATCGGAAAAAGAGGAAACTCTAATTAAATCAAAGAAAATATGTCGAGACAATATTGCAGAGGTTTAATATGTAGGAATGTAAACCGGTCAAGGTTCTTATTCCTGCTGGTGTAAATTTATATCTGGATAAGTGTCCCAAGACACATGAAGAGGAGGAGGACATGTCTCATGTTCCATATGCAAGTGCAGCTGATAGTTTGATGTATGCAATGGTCTGTACTAGACGAGACATTGCACATGCAGTGGGAGTTTTGAGCAAGTATATGTCAAAACTAGGGAAGGAGCATTGGACAACAGTAAAAAGGGTTTTCAGGTAGTTGTGTGGCACTATTAGCTATGGATTGTGCTACGAAGGATGACCGGGATAGGACAGAGTGGTGTATATACATGGCTTTATGGATGCAGACTGGGTTGGAGATCTGGATCGTAGGAGATCTACAAACGGGTATGTGTTTAACCTGTTTGGAGGAGAAATAAGTTGGATGAGAAAAAGACAGGTTGTAGTGACACTTTCAACCACATAAGTTGAATACATGGCAACCACTCATGCAAGTAAGGAAGCAGTATGGTTACAAAGATTGTGTTCAGGTATTGGGTTGGTACTACAAGATGTAAGGATAGAGTGTGACAGTCAGAGTACAATTTTTCTGGCAAAGAACCCATCTTATCATTCAAAGAAAAGGCATATTGATGTTCAATATCACTTTGTGAGAGACATGATTGAAGAAAATAAAGTATCACTAAAACATGTCACCTGCCTCGAGAAATGTGTCACGTATTTAGGTGGTTTTTTGGCACATGGTTTTTTCTGATGGCTTTCTATTTCCGGTTAAGGAATTAGGGTTTTGGACTAATCCAGGTCATTGGGTTAGGGTTTTGGATGTCGTTGGATCCTATATGTATATTGTATTGTAAACAATATATTACATGTGAATGAATATAGAATATGTTGGTTTTCCCGGTTTGGGTTTCCAAGGGAAAAATCTTTGTGTAATGTTTGTATTTTCCATTGTATCTTTTCTATTCTTTTTCTGAATATCTGTTTGCAGTAGATATTGTACAAGGTTAGAATCTAAAATATGCTAAGGGATTGTCTTCATAGGTAACAGAACAATGGAAGGGTCTACAACGTCCAAGAGGCTACCACAGTCAATGATGTGGCTATGAGCCTACCACAAATTTATGCAGCCTTGAATAATAGACAAGTTGACCACCAATATTTAATGGTAGAGATGGAAGGTACGATTGTCAACCATCCTATTTCCATTTTAATAGTCCCTGGTTCTAATTTGAGTTATGTTTCCCCTCAAACTATTGAGACATGTAAATTGCAACAAATTAAACATGTTAAATCATGGTTGGTACAACTAGCCATTGGAACCAAAAGAAAAGTAACATAGGTCATACTAGCATGCCAATTTGTCATGAGTGGGTTGCCCACCCAAGCGAACCTAAACATACTTCCTCTAGGATCTTATGACCTCCTGATTGGCATGGACTAGTTGGATTCCCACAAAACCAAGTTGGATTGTTACAATAAAACTTTGGGGTGTGAAAATGAAGAAGGAAAAAGGGTAACCCTACAAGGGATTCAAAATCATGTCTCAGTGAGACAAATATCAACCCTCCAAGTGAAGAAGTATTGCATAAATGAATGTCCCTTGTATGAAATACAAGTACTAAACTCTATTGAGAATGAGAAACCCAGCCTAGAGGACCATCCCATATTGAGAGAATATAAATATATATTCCCAGAAGAGGTGCCAGGTCTACCTCCAAGAAGGGATATTGATTTTTCAATAGAACTTATACTAGGAGCAGTGCCAATGTCTAGAACACCCTATTCAATGAATACACCAGAGCTAGTTGAGCTGAAATTACAACTGAAGGAGATGTGGGACAAAGACTACATTTGGCTTAGTGTGTCCCCATGGGGAGTACCTGCCTTGTTTGTGAAAAAGAAAGATGTCACACTTAGATTATGCATAGATTATAGAGAACTCAATAAGATGACCATCAAGAATAAGTATACCTTGCCAAGAATCGATGACTTGTTTGACCAATTAAGGGGTGCTACCATATTCTCCAAGATTGACTTGAGTTTTGGATACCATCAGGTCTGAATTAAATATGAAGACATCCAAAAGACAACGTGTAGGACAATATATGGCCACTATGAATTTGTGGTGGTGCCATTTGGGCTTACCAATACACCAACCACTTTCATGTTCTTAATGAATAACATATTTAGAAGGTTACTGGATAGGTTTGTGTTGGTTTTCATTGATGATATCCTAATCTACTCCAAGAATAAGGAAGAGCATGAAGAACATCTCAAGCTAGTACTCCAAGTGCTAAGAGAACATCAGCTCTATGCTAAGCTTAGTAAGTGTGACTTTTTCCAGAAACAAGTCAATTACTTAGGCCATGTTATTTCTAAGGAAGGAGTGGCAGTTGATCCTGACAAGATTAAAGCCATCATAGATTGGCCTACCCTAAAGGATGTATCTGATATCATATCCTTTATGGGCCTAGCAGGATACTATAGGATATTCATAAGAGGATTCTACAAGATTGGTTGCCCAATCACCTCCCTTAAAAAAAAAAGGGGGTTAAATTCATTTGGACATCAGAATGTGAAGAAAGATTTCATGAGATGAAATACCTTCTAACCAATGTGCATGTACTGAAGATTATATATCCAAACAAAGACTTACTTTTGTGTACAGATGTCTGCAAGGAAGGAATCAGAGGAGTCCTTATGCAAGAAGGATATGTGATTTGCTGCGAATCCAAAAAATGGAATGAGCATGAAGTCAATTATGGGACCCATGATATGGAATTGGCTGCCATAGTGCACGCTTTAAAAATGTGGAGGCATTACCTCTTAAGTAGGATATTTTTACTTATGACAGACCATAGTGGATTGAGGTATTTGTTTGACCAACCAAAACTCAATGTGAGACAATCTAGGTGGATGGCTCTTCTTAGTGAGTTTGATTTCGAAATCAAACATATCAAAGGAAAGTAGAATAAGATGGATGATGCCCTTAGTAGAAGTATGAAAGCAGTTCACTTGGCAGTTGTAAGCGCCAGTGAATCATAAATCAAAAAGAGATTCAAAAGTGCATAATAAATAGATGCATTTTTCCAAACCGTGACATCATACCTAAAGCAAGATCCCATAGGGCCTAAGTATAAAGGTTATCATATGCTTAATGAAGGCCTATTAACCTACAAGGGCAGATTGTATATTCCAAAGTGTGACGACTTGAAGAGGTTCATAATGGATGAACTACAAAAGAGACCATATACTTATTAGTCATCCTGGTTATCAGAAAATGATCATGGCCATTAGGAAACTATTTTATTGGTCCATATTGAAAAAGGACATAGCTGATTGCTTAGCTAAGTGTCTAGAGTGTCAGCAAGTCAATGTAGAGCACCGACACCCAACAAGGTTGTTGCATCCCCTACCAATTCCCGAATTGAAATGGGAAACCATCTCCATGGATTTCATCAGACGATTACCAAGATCAACCAAATATAACGATGCCATCATGGTAGTTGTGGAAAAACTGATCAAAGCTTCTCACTTCATACCTGTCAAGTCAACTTGCAAGGCAATAGATATTTCCATCATCTTCATAAAAGAAATATTCATACTGCATGGCATTCCTAAGGAAATTATATCTGATAGAGATACAAAGTTTACTTCAAACTTTTGGAAATCTCTGTTTACTGGTTTTGAAACCAAATTGCTCTTTAGTACATCCTATCACCCTCAAACCGATGGGTAGATAGAGAGGGTAAAACAAATATTAGAAGACATGTTGAGGATGCATGTAATGCATCAACCCAATAAGTGGGAGGAATACCTACCACTAGTAGAATTTGCTTACAACAATGGCTATCAAGAGTCATTAAAAATGAGCCCTTTTAAAGCCCTCTATGGAAGGAAATGCAACATTCCAATCAGCTGGAACAACCCAGTGGACAGAGTTACAATTGGGACAGATATGCTAAAGGAAATGGAACATCAAGTGATTCAGATCAGGCAAAATCTGAAGATATCCTAGGATAGAAAAAGGAGCTATGCAGACCTAAAAAGGACTCCTAGAGAGTTCAAAATAGGGGATCATGTGTATCTCCTAGTTAGACCCAGGAAAATATCTTTGAGGATAGGAGCTTGTGCCAAGATAGAACCTCGGTATTGTGGACCCTTTGAAGTTTTGGATAGAGTGGGACCAATAGCCTATCGTCTAGCACTGCCTCCCACAATGAAAGCACATAATGTTTTCCATGTTTCTTTATTAAAGAAGTATGTGCATGATTCTAATCATATTATTGTCTGGTCTATGATTTAGGTGGAACCCGAAGGAGAATTCCTACCAGAACCTCAATGCATAATAGACAGAAAGGAAACCCCACTCAAGAACAAAACCATTGCACAGGTCAAGGTGCAGTGGAAACACTTTGGCCTAGATGAGGCTACATGGGAAATGGAGGATGCCATGAGACATGCATATCCATTTTTGTTTATTTTTGTGCATACAAAGAACATCGACAGATAGAACATCGGGGTGATGTTCCTTTAACGGGGAGGGGATTGTTATAGCCCTGTTTTTCCTGAGTTTGTAAATATAACTATAACTGGCCAAGAGACTATGGCAGACTAAATGTGTGAATATTTGATTTGATGAACCTTGTATAAAATGGTCAATGTATGAATTTTTTGTTATTAATATAAATTAAATATGTGTTGCACAACTATTGAAAGGGGAGTAGTTTACTAAGATAGACTATGGATGTTATGAGAGAGATGGTGAGAGGAAACCAAGAATGGTTGAGATGACCCTCACCAGACTAGCACCTACTGGGTGTAATTTCTCAATAGTCCTCTAACCCATAAATGAATTACCAGTCAGGCTGGTAGTTGGAAGGCCATCCTCAAGAGTTAATGAGGATATGGGGCAGGGTACCCATCTGTAAGGCTTCTAGGCATGACCACAAATTGGGATTAAGACCCATACAACCTTCCCGAGGAAGGAAAGAAATGAGGTAATTCGGGGACATAAACATATCTGCCAAACAACATAGTAGAGAAAACACTCTCCCGACAAGAGAAGGGAAGGATACTTAGACTCAGAAGTTGAAAGGAAAATATGAGCAATAAGCTCGTTCTGGATGGACAAATCCATGGACAGGGTTTGGCTGCAAGATGATAAACGAGGCTGACGAGTGACTGAGGAAGTACTCGTGCGTACCTCCTTTCTTGAAGTAGAGAAAACCAGAAACCTAGTTCTTGTGGGAGGAGGAGAGTAACCTTTGTCCCTGACTGTTGTGGAGAAAAGAGAAAGATTCTCTCTCATAACATCATGGTCTAGCTCAGGGGTGGCTAGTGGTAAATCCATCATGAGTGATTGTGCCTATGGTTGGGAGGAAATGGGCACCCATTTCAGCAGTTGCTTCACATTTTCTAGTTCTGATAATCATTCTCATACTCTGTGTAATATATTGAATGTGATGATGAAATGTTTGTGTTTGTGATTAAGTCTTTCAGTATTTTGAACAGATATTAGATAGGCACGTTTACTTTTGCAAACTGCTATGTTTTAATTATCTTTGAATTTTCTCAAACTATCTTCTAGAGAGTCATGGGATGGGAATCCGCAGGAGGGTTGGGCTAGGATCGACTGAAATAACTAAGTCCTACCAATCCCTTGAGTTTACCTAAGCGAGAATGTTAGAGTTCGAATTATGTTGGAGAAGGGCATCCCCTTTAGACTATCCCCCCCATTTGACTGAGGGCTCTCGCCCACATCCTTAACCTAATTGTTGCTAAAGGATTATCACTTAACCCCTAGAATTTCCAAACTATCCATGTGACCAGGGTCTTGGAACCCTGTGCTAGTCCAAAAGGGGCTAGCTCTTTTGGCTTCAGGACTTCGAGACTGGTGACTCCACAATCCTCGAAAAAATTCCAAGGCCGGAGTCATGAATCAACGAGGGTCGTCGATATGGGGATTCAATATGGACCTCTCTCAGTCATTAGATCAGACGTAGGAAGGGAGGCATTAAGCGCTTCGACGAATTTCTACTTCGAGAGATTAGGAGTGGTCTAGCGCCGAAAATCCCAAATGTCGGAGTTGCGGAGTAAATATGGACCGTTGAAAAGGGAGGTACATGTGTCCATAGATCAATGATCATCCAAGAGTATGGGTATCCTACGATATAGGGATGTGTGAGTTTCCCCAGAGCTCTACAAGCCAGAGTAAATCTTGGTCATAGATGCTAGGTATGTGTGGCAATAGATTCGGCATGGTCCGGAAGGAAAGCTGGGAGATACAGGCCGAACCCCCGATTGTCGAACTGCTGAAGTGACAAGGACCCTTAGATGAACAAGTACATGGAAAACAATCTCGTGGTCCAGAGACTTTGTATTTTAGAGGAATTTGGCCAAGGGTTTTCAAGGTGTGAAAACTGTCGAAGTCGTGAATGCCCAAATAAATCTCGGTCGTTGAAAGGAAGAGGATGTGTGGTGCTAGATTAGAGAATCCGAAGGCTTAGATCTTCGGGGAATTCATGACGTGAGGAGTTAGAAAGCTCCGAAGCCCTGAGCCGCAAAGTGACGAGAGTCATAGATCTATGGATCTACGTGGAATATTATTGATCGTTATATCAAAGGAATGAGCATTTATCAGTCTAAGATGACGTGGCTTGATGACGTCCTCTGATGTGACGTGGACCCACATTTTGCATTCCACATGTCACCTAGTTTTCGCTGATTCATAGACCCCTTATGCTGAATAAAGTAGGACATGTGTCACCCCCTGGCAAGGACATGTGTCACCCCTTGACCCTTGTTGCGTGTCAGCTGTTGATTCGTGCATGCTTGGCCAACATGGCTCGTGACGTGTTCGAGACTCCAGGAGTCTGGTTAGTTTCGAAAGTTCAAGAGATTCGAATGTAATATGATAAAGGAAGATTTAACAATAATCGTCAATCGTTGAAGGTAAAAAGACCAATGACGATATCCGATCACCGAAATGTCGAAAACGTAGTACGAGGACCATCGATTTTCGACGATCGAACGTCGAAGAGGGGATGTTGAACATCCTCATCCTCATGCTAAGGGAAGGTGGCGAGCTTTCAGGACTTTGTTAGGTAGCTACAGAGGTAGTGGGGGGGCCTAGAGGGACCATAATGATAATAGTGGAGGCCATTCAATGTAAGGTGGACTAGGTCCACTATATTATTAAAAAAGGCCCACTATGGTAGTTATATATAATAAATGTAAGAGGACTTCTTAGAAGGTTCTACTTCTAGAAGATTCCTCCTCTAGAATGTTTTTAGGTGATGGTAGCACTATATAAAGGGGTTCAAGAAATGTAATGGGACATGAAGAGAAATAGTGTATTTGGAGCTGAAGCTCATTAGGAGGAAACCCCCTTGAAGAGGCAAGTGAACATGAGAGGATCCCTTCCATAATAGGATCCATTGTATGGTATTTCCCTACCCTAAGGGTTTTTCTTATAATAAAAAGTGGTTTTCTTATATATTGCTATGTGGATCTATTTTGTATTCAATATTTGTGATGATTATATTTGTATATCTACTCAGGTACTTAACAAGTGGTATCAGAGCACTTTCCTTGGCCAAAGAAGGGAAGAATTTTTTGCTCTTTTTGCATAATTTTTTCTAGGGAAGAAAAAGAGGGTGGCACACTTCAGGTTCATATATGAAGATTTATAGGATGACTTTGAAAAAAAAAATTGTGTGTTTTAATTCCTCTTGGAAAAATACCCAATTTTAGAAAAATAATCAGCCGAAACGGAGTCCAGGAAGTAAAGTTACGAGCATTTTAAATTCAATAGTTTTTCAGGGTTTTTCCGGAAAAAACCACGATTTTCTACAGTAATTTATTTTTAAACCCTTGTTCTATTTTTTGGGTTTTTTTTTTCATGACGGCGACGATATTGCAGAGTTCATAACTTTTCATAGGGTGCTCAGATTTCTACCAGATCAGTGCCATTGGAGAAATCATTTTAAGAGTTTTCTTTTGGTATATTATATGTTGTGTTTCCAATGGATATGCACTCTCAACTCAGGTAAATTCTATACATGATTGAAGCATTCAAAGACGATATACAAGACCACAGAGATCGTTATCACAATAGTCAATGGTCATTGGCTCTCCTTCAAGAGAGATATCTTATGGAAGACATCATGAATGAATATCATCAAGAAGTGTATGCTTGGTATGATTTGGAGGATGATTGTGATGATTAGTATATGGATAATTGTCATTTATGGGATGACAACCACTTCCATCTTTTATTTGATGACTCTACTCCACCTTCTATAGAGAACATCAGTGTTACACATCAGGAGATAGTTATGATTACCAGTGTCCAACCTGCATATTCTNAGCTAGAGAGGTAGTGGGGGGCGGCCAGAGGGCCCATCGTGATCCATCTTTTATTTGATGACTCTACTCCACCTTCTATAGAGAACATCAGTGTTACACATCAGGAGATAGTTATGATTACCAGTGTCCAACCTGCATATTCTACAATGATATTGTTTCTTCCAGATTCATCTTTGACCCTTTCCTACTATGTGGGTGAATATTCTTATTTGGATCCACATGATAGGTGTCAGTATTGGGAGCATCATTTTTAGCTGGTTATGGGGTGCCGATATCTTTCATGTGGATTTCACATGAACAATTGGACATGGGACCCTGGTTTACAATGGCAGTTGGACTACTTCAACATGGTGGCTTCCATTTCTCAATGGGACCCTGGTTCTCTAGTCTACTTTAGCACTATGGTCCACACTTATCCATGGAACCCTGGTATATGGTTGTATATCAAGCGTTGAGGACAACACTTTCATAAGGGGGATGGAATGTTAGGTAGCTAGAGAGGTAGTGGGGGGCGGCCAGAGGGCCCATCGTGATAATAATGGAGGTCATTCAATGTAAGGTGGACTAGGTCCACTATATTATTAAATAAGGCCCAATATGGTAGTTAGATATAATAAACGGGTAGTTAGATATAATAAATGTAAGAGGACTTCTTAGAAGGTTCTACTTCTAGAAGATTCCTCCTCTAGAATGTTCTTAGGTGATGGTAGCACTATATAGAGGGGTTCAAGCAATGTAATGGGACATGAAGAGAAATATTGTATTTGGAGCTGAAGCTCATTAGGAGGAAGCCCTCTTGAAGAGGCAAGTGAACAGGAGATGATCCCTTCCATAATAGGATCCATTGTATGGTGTTTCCCTACCCTAAAGGTTTTTCTTATAATAAAAAGTGGTTTTCTTATATATATCTCTGTGGATCTATTGTGTATTAGGTATTTGTGGTGATTATATTTGTAGATCTACTCAGGTACTTAACAGACTTTAGGGATTAGGAAATAAAAGTGTTCGGCGTCGAACGCTAAAGACCCCAATTAATAACGTTCGGGTACTTCTGGAGGCCATAACTTGCACACTAAAGCTCGGATTTTAGTGCAATAACGACCATTGGAAAGCTCGTGGCGAGTAGAATCCAATGGATATCCCAAAGTTACGCAATGAGATAGTTAGTAAGAACAATAATATGATACCCCATCCTTTGAAAGGGTATTTAGGGTTTGAGTGTGTTATATTAACCAAATAGGAACCCTAGACCATATACTTATAACTTATAGAAAATGGGGAAGAGACAAAAGAAAAAAAATGTGCAAGTGCACTCGGAGACAATCACCAAGTGAAACTAAATAAATGATGACGTCTTCGATGGTGGATCTTGATTGGGATGATGAGGATGATTTGTGGGCACAAGAGGGCATTTTCCTTTCAGATGAGACTTACAGGCTCCTATATAGCTGTCAAAGAACTCTTGTCGGGGAGGAGCAGGTGGTAGACAAGAATGGTATGGAAAATGCACAAGTGGATAGGCAGAAGGGGCTTGCCTCAAATAGTGTCGCTGGAAGTGATGGTGATCACGTTATAAACATGAGGTGCATTGGGAACTCGACCAAAATTTCTCTTTCTGCAACTGATGGAGAGTTTTTGTCCCATAGACAAAAGTTGGAAGGTAGGGTTTCTGCGATTAATGGGCCTGGTGGGTTTAGGATCTCTACTTACATAGGAGGAGGTGTTAGGAGGAATAGATCCAAAGGGGATACTATTAGGAAGAACTTCCTGGATAAATGTTGGAAGTTCTACAGTGTGAAATCAAGCTACAAGTTGGTAAGGATATCACATTAGAAAGATTTTCTAGTTTGGCCTCCAAGGCACTGGTGGGGAAGTTTTTTTACATCAAAATGTGGAAAGCACAGATATCTCAGTGGATTCAAGACTTTTGGAATCCCTTGTTGGGATATTGTCCAAGATATAGCCTTCTATCGAATCACTAGTTTCTCTTCCACTTCCTGGTGGAGGAGTACCTGCTCAAAATTCTGGATATACCTTAGATTTTGGGTCGTGGTGTACTCATGCTTAAGATATGGCTCCCTGGGTTCAACCCATTCAGGGATTCCTTCTCGATAAGTTATTTATGGATGCTTATTCCATATTTCCCTCTTGAACTCTAGGTGACGAAATTTTTTATGGACATTGAAAATTCAGTTGGGAAATACGTGTATTTTGATGAACATGCCCTAAGGTGGAATAAAAAAAGGCTAGCTTGGGTACTTGTTGAGTTGGATTTGAAGTTGGGTCTACCTGATGAGATCAAAATAACTATGGAAGATTCCTCCTTATTGTAGTCTCTGGATTATTGGTGTGAGCCATTCTGTTGCCACTCTTGCTAGCAAACGGGTTACCTGAAAGTAAACTATCCCACAGTGGTGAGGTCTCCAGCTGATTCGACCATAGTGGATGATTTGAATCGGGATACATATATTTTTCCACACTCTATCACTAGAGTAGACATCCCCTTCAACCAATACTCTTTTTTAGTTAAGATGAAAACTTGTTTCCCTTGTTTTTTTAACTCTTTATCGAAAGATGATAAAATATCACTCATCGCACATGATGAATGCATTATGGATATTTTTGGGGGATTTTTGGACCTTGTCCTAAAAAATTTCAAGAATCCCACTTCGTGGTTAGATCTATGTGAAGATGGGTTGGTTGCCCCAAACCCTAACTACTCATATCCTGCTCAATTAGTCACTTTCATCGTTTCCTCGGACCGGGTGGAATTTCATTTCCCCTCAGATGTGAACTTTGTACCCTCCCCATCAGACTGTTCGACAAGGATTAGGGAGGGAACTTTGGTTTGTTGCGGTATGGACACCCACCCTTCAGGGTTTTCTCCTGCTTACCCACTGCATAGGTATAAGCCTTGCAAAATTTACGTGAACGGGGCTAAATGGTCATGTTGGCCATGGTTCCTCATATAAAGAGGCCCTTTTGATAACCCCCTTACAGGCCACTAACATGTTCCAGCCTCTTCCTGGGTTTGGAGATAGATCAAATGTCATGGTGAGGAAAACGCCAGGTAAAAGTTCAGACATAATCGGTAAAGGAGCCATTGATGGATGATCTAGGATCTTTTCATCACTACGACTTATTAAAGAATTGTATTAAATGAGAATAAATTAAAGTGCACCATAAATAAGGAAAGCTCAATAAGAAGGAGACATAAGCATAAATCTGAACACAAAACTTGATAACGGAGTTCGTCCTTGGGTGGACTATGTCTCCGGGTCCTACTCTCAAATGGATATGCCTTTTTATTAACTCGGCAAAAGAATTTGGCAAAATGCATAAGTATACCTCATTCTGGAAATAAGCTGCATAATCTTTGCTCATATCAGAAAACAGACAACACCATTGAATTCGTGGCATCGAATTACCCAAAAATGACAGTCTCCATGCTTCAATCCGACACTGGCACTTCTTGGCCCATAAAAAATCCTATCTCAATTTACATGCATGAAACCTGCATTAAATGACTGTACTCTACATCGATTTCCATGCCTGGTACGGACTGGGCATGCCTCCCTTTCCCAGCTCTGGAAAAAGGCAATTTAAATAGAATATTCGCAAGCGGATAGTCCAAAGGACCGGTAGACCGATTGGTAATCCGGGCAGAGGTTAAAGTTTGGGGGATCCCGGGAGATTCGGGGTTCAAATCCCCCCGGGACCCTTTCTGGTGTGCCAATGTTTAAGTTTGGGGTCCACTGGACTAGTTGTCAGAACCGCCCGTCCTATACATACCTACATACATACATATACATATACATATACATATACATATACATATACATATACAT
>JASDQU011175618.1:14834-26841 GCA_032191745.1 Picea mariana
TGAGATAAATGACGACTTTGCTTTGAAAAATGTGTGCTTCTAGAAGAAGGATGCTCTGGAATGTGGAATATCTGACGCGCAAAGTTCGATAATCTAATCCGAACAGTGTGCTGCCATTCTCACTTGGATTAAGTTGGTCAGTTGACATGCGGATAAAATTAAGGTTTTTTTTTTTTTCAAATAATTTGTAAGAATTTGGTTTAAAGTCCTGATCTGAATTTTGATTAAGTGGAATTTTATTTTATGAATTTTAACTTATTTAAATTTAGTCAAACTTTTGGAGTTTTGATCGAAAAATTTAGTTAGCAACGTCAATAACCCAAAATATCTCAGAGTAAAATGCACAACATCTATATCAACAATTAACATAAATCAACATAACAATTAAGAACACTTATCTTATGAAATATGCAACCCGTTGCAGAGGATGGGCGTTCCCACCAACCGTAGACTTGATGTTTCATTTCTCAATAGCAAGTCACCCACGAGCTAGGGCTATGAATCCACAAGAGACGACGATCTGTAAGGCGGTTAATGTCCCCCTCTCGGCGGTCAATCCCCACAGTTAATTCCAATCCACCGGCTCTCTTCCCCACAACCTGCACAACCCAAGGATGGGATCCCCCTTCACTGCTCATAGTCCCTAAAGGCTTCACACTCCCCTCCAGGGCTTCCAACATAATTTGGACAAGAAATCTCTTTACTGAGACCTCAAGAATTATACAACTGCAACATGAATTCACACAACATCAAAACACTTGCTTCTCTTGACAATTTTCGAACAGAATATTGCTCACAAGCTCACAACATCTCTTTCCATGAAATTACAACTCCAAATAGCTACCATACATACCCACTATGACTTCCTTCAAGATTTCAACACTCAAAACTCTCTTATTGTCCAAAAATCTCCTTGTAAAAACTACTCTGCATACAAAAAAGATAATCACTAATTCTCCCCTCTACCTATATGAATTCCTCTCTTTCTCTTGCTTGTTTGAATTACATTGTTCCCCAAGTTGATTGCACTCATCCCTCCCATGCTCTAAATAACTATGGGATTTGACTTCTCACACCCACCTCCTTACATGAATTTAATGATTGGCTTTGGGAACACTTAATCAGAAAATGGAAGGTTCATAGTAAGGATAATTTAGAAAGAAAAACGTTTGGGTTTAATAGACATGGGTAAAATCCCCCCCTTGGATCCCTTCATTCTCTTGTGGAAACTAAGCCCCCAATTCTCCATCTGTGTCCATCTGCAACTGGCGATACATTTTATTGATTATATTCAATATACATTATTTGCATATTACATCACTTGGCCCTTGGCCATACATCACATTTACACTATACATCACTAGTTTGGGGTTTGAAAACGGGGATGTTACATATATGAATGAGTACATTTAAATAAGTTTTAGAATTGTGTACTTTAACTAGATGAGAAGCTTCTTGAGTCACGTTCGTGTCTTTAACAAATTATCCTCGCATATTTGGAATTCCTATAGCCATTGTTAAAGTTAAGGATTGCATATTAGAATATGTATATGCCTCCTAAAACTAATTGATCCCACCATTTTATGTTTTGAAGGCTATTTACTTATTAGGCTAATCCAAGAGGATATTGGTGGCCACCCACCTATTCCAACTGGCTCTTCTTGATAGTTTTTAGTTTAGTACGTTCTTATGTAATTATTTGTAATTGTGGGTTCTACACTTCCATAGTTGTCTGAAGTCGTACACAACTTTCAGGTGGATATTGGTGGCCGCCCACCTATTCCAACTGGCTTATTTTGGAATTTTTCATGTTAACACATCTTTTTGTACTTCCAGATCCATTTTGGGGCCCTAAAGAGTGTTTTTTTAACTTGCGATAGTCTGAGTCTTGAGCATAAAGTTATGGCCATTTGAATATTACCCATAAATCATTATGTTCACATCTTAACCAGGTGCAAATCTGAATTGTAATTATGCATTTTACACCTGATCCACTGGATTTTTGGTAGGATCCCAATTAGGTTTCTTCATATACATATTTTGGACAGTCTGTCCAAGTTTCACCTATTTCTGGGTTTTGGCCTACTAGTTACAGCCTGTTGAAGTTCTAGGTCAATTAGTGTTTTTGGCCTTGAATGCTACAGGTACCTTATGTGCCATCTTAAACATTTTTAACATGCCTATAAATTTTAATTTAGCTCCATGAATATGTTCTATGGTTCAATATCTTTCCATAGACTTCTCATGTGCCTCAATCTAATTCTGGAGCAGAGATTTATGGCCTTGCGAATTTAATTAGGTCTTAAAATTTACCCTCCATTGTTTGTCCTGTAACTTCCTCATAAAAGCTCTCTTTGAAAAATGGTTTACACCATTAAAAAAATCTCTATGGGCTCTTTCATTTGAGTTGTGGACATAACGTGTACCTTGGTACACTTTTTTCTCGTGGTTTTTGAGTACATGAAAACATTGTTTACGACCTCAAAAACACATTGCAAAAATATGGCCTTAAAACAGTGTAAAATGTCACAAAAATTCAATGGTTTTCTATTGTTGTAGACAATCGAAACGACTTCACGCACACCAATTAGAAAATGTGCACCCATATTTAGCACGCGCAACAACGCTATAAGGTAGCGCATTCTCTGCGCACCTATAACCAATGTGGACCACTCCTCTGTCGCGTCAATATCTGGTGCGCACTATTTTTGTGTCAGGCGCCAATAGCTACCATGCACAATTTTTGTTCATGCACTAATACCTATTGCACACAATTTTTGTGTCACAAGTTAATATTTCGCATGCATTGCACTCTACATGCCGCACCATGCCAAAGTTTAGTGCGCTCCCGTTGTGTACTAGTACTCCATGCGCACCATTAATTAAATCGTTGTGCGACATGAATACTCAGCATGCATGCACTGCATACCAACATTGCACATGCACCAACAAATTTTTTTCTGTGCTCTGCCAATTCTCAGTGCGCACACCACACACACCAATATTATGCGTGTGCACCCCATGCATGCCAATATTATGCTTGTTCCCCCCAATCTACACCACACAGTGCTAAAATTTACTGTGCATACTGTGCACCATAATTTTTTCTACGCCTTAACCGCTTGTGTCACATAGCGCCATATTTTAGTGCACACACCCATGCACCATTCTTTTTCCTCACATCACCATCTTGCACCACTCAACATCAAATTTTATTTCTCATACCCACGCATCCTAGCTTGCACTCTGTAGCACCAAATTTTAGTGTGCACACCCGTGCACTTTCATTTTTCTACAGATCACCACCTTGCACCCCGCAACACCAAATTTTAGCACGCACACCTACGTACCCTTATTTCCATACATCATATGCTTTTCACCGTGCAACACCAAATTTTAGCATGCACTCTTGTGCATCCTTAATTTTCATACATCACATGATTTGCACCATGCAACACCAAATTTTAGCACGCACACCTGCGCACCCTTATTCTCTATGCATTAATTCCTCATGAATTTTGTTGTATAAAGTGGGGCTTTTGCCCAATTTTTCACCCACTTTCTACCATGGAAATTTTGAAACCATGAAATTTGTTCAATTTCACTCCAATACCACCAAATTCAATCTCTGCAACAACAAATCGTTGTTGGTTGACATTCCTGGGAAGACTTTTTCCCCAACTCATTCACAAATTGAGAATTCTAATCAACTAATCTCACTCCATCTGTCATGGCTTCTCTGTAACTTCAGATTCAACCAATTCTAGGTCTGAATTTGCTAGAACATATATTAAATTAAGAATATCTCACCAATTGGCCAAATTTCTCATGAATTTAACAACAGAAATTGGGGCTTTTCCCAATTCCATGCAATGGTTTTTTATTTTTACCATGGATGCACTGTAGCTTGAAATTTGGCCACTTCGAAATCAAGTCTCTATGAAATTTATCTTCAACATTCAGCGTGCTCGGCCCATCCAGGCTCAGTGTTGAAAATTGGAGCTCTGATACCATATTGTAGTATCCCCATCCCTTAGCTGGGAAATGCCACACGAAAAATTTGAACTTTGATACCAAATTAAAGAATAAAAATACTTTGCAAATACACTGATTCATACATAATAATAATATAAATACACATGCAACATACATAGGAAAAACCCATAAAAATAAACGCATAAATTGAAATAAGCACATGAAAGACACTTATCTCGTGAAATAAAAACCAAATGCCTATAGACCTTCCATGTTTCTCCCAACCATAGACCACACTACTCGTAATATTAGCAATGGGTCACCCCTGAGCTAGGGATAAACTCTACCAAGTCAAAGGAAATACTAATCCAGTCTAAGGTCTAATAAACAACATAATTTCTCAGTCCAAGGTGCCCAACTGCTGCAAGTAGCCTACAGTCTCTCATTCCCCACATTCTTGTCCCTCCCTAGGAAGTGTGCCCCTTCTCTACTCAACAATCCCTCGGCTACCCCACTTCCCTTCCGAGGCTTCAACAACAAGTCAAACATGAAGTCTCATAGCCCTATAGTTACTGCCTAGCGCACCAGGGAACAATTTTGAGTAGTTTCTCACCTAGAGAAACTACTCACGGGCCTAACAACCTACTTCTTTGGCATAACAAATATCTCACCTGGAAAAAAATGACTATGGGCCTGCCAACCCACTTCTTCAACCACGGGCCTAACAACTTGCCTCTTCGACCACGAACCTAAAAACCCTGCTCTTCAACCTGCAGTCAAACCAGGTATCGGTACAGATGGTATCATGGATGAGTGGATGGTAGTAAAACATGAGTGAATAATTTGAGAATGATGGGAAATACACTAAATCTCCCTATTATATATATTCATGTGCATTTTTTTTACACATGGCACCCAAGGGAATCTCCTATCCCCCCTTTAGAAACTTAGGATATACAAGGTTATATCCATAATTTAACCTTTTAGGAATATAAATATAATATTCCATTGGGATTAAGCAACCTAGATTAGTCCTTTTTCCTAAACTCTTAGTCCCTTACCCTTTCTAGTGGAGTTTATCCCCCCATCTCTTTTGTTTGGTCGATCTGCATGCATTGGTGTACTTAATTAATAATATGAGTATGATTTACAATTACAATATAGGCACAATAGCATTTAACATCCATGATTCCTGGCCTAATAATCATATAATCATTCTAGCCTATAATAACCTCGCCCACCAGCCTATAAAAACAACATATATACAAAGGCTCCCTGGCCTAAATATCATGCACTCAATCCGATGTGCGCAGAACTCTAGAATTTGCACACTCTTCTTTTGGTATGAGATTCACACACACTGACTCAATACACGTAGAACCATACCAAAGACCCTATATCATAAGCTCACCAACTTATAATCATATTTACATTTGCATTTACCATTAGGGTTTAGCCTAAGGGTATTACATAATTCAATTGGTTATCAATCAAAATATATTACTACTTGTCATGAGTATTATTTTAATAGAGATGTCTTCCTCTATATTTAGGATTTATAGGTGTAATCCAACCATGAGTTTGCATGTTCTACCCATCCTTATTCTTTGTTATTATTTCTCTTATATTTATTTTTATTATTTAATATTTATTTTTATTCATTTCTATTATTTCTTTTGTTTTTTTTTTATTATTTAGTGCAGTGTATTTTTGGTTATAGGGACATTGCATTATACCTTTCTTCCATTGTGATTGATTTTCAACCTCAAACTCTTTCTTACACTTTTGTCAAAATTTTGTTTGATTTTCACAACATAATGGTAATTTGATCCTAGAGAATAGGTTTCTATAAAATCCATTTCTATTTTGATGTATCCTTTTTTCATGTAATGCATCTCCTAGGGAAACCTATCGAGAACTTCCCATGATTTTGAGGATGGTATCTGTTAGTCTCTAATTTTGCTTTTGATTTAGTGAGAAACTCTAATCCTAAACCCTCCCTACTTGCACTTCATTGTTTGCTTTCATTTGATTTTAATCTTTGTTTTCAGTTTGTTATGTTTCACATTTTTAGCTTTTTGAATAATTTCCTCAAGTTTGGGGAGTAAAAACATGGTTTTACAAGATGTGTCACTTCATGTGCCTATTTGAATCTTGCAAATTCAAAATTCTGCCAAGTTATTAATAGTGCTACTAGAATAACATTATTCCCGTAGCGCTAATATAATCATGCCATGTTAAGCGCCAACCACCCTGATTTTGTTATGACTACATAAATCGTGGGCTGATAATCCACATGTGTCACATGATATCTCTTGAATCATTATACAGTTCACACCGTTACATGATGGGATCATTCTGTACCTGCAAAGACCCTTTTCAAATCAGTAAATTTCCAAACATCATTATATGATCCTGTCACTCGTCATTCTAATTTGTTGAATTATAAGCGCAGGTATTTTCTAGAAGAAATTGTTATATGCTAACAGTTGCAGGTTGTAAATTCAATTTTTGAACAGTGTCAAGTTGCAGCATCGTGTTATTGATATGGCACCAAAGAAAAGTGGGAAAATTATTAGGTTGGAACCTGAGGGTACCGAGCTGCTTGATGCATACCCATAGATGGCACAAAGGTTCAGGGATGCTGGCTGGTTCAATTTCTTTACCACTTTCAAAGGGCATGACGAAAAGCTTGCAGATTGGAAATTGGAGGAGAACAATGGTGGAAAAATGATCACGTAGTCATGGAGTTTGTCAACCAGTTATTGCTTCCAGATAAGAAAAACCCATATTGGAAAAAGGGAGTCCCTCACAGCTGGATTAGACAAGAGTGGCAAATCGTCCTAATCATAATTCACAGAAACCCTAGACTTGGTTGATTCAATCCCTAAATCCTGATCCACAGCCAAGCAAACAAAGAAAGGGAAAAGGGAAGAAGGCAACCACACAGAAAAAGAGTATCACAATTAATGAATTTTCTATCAAAGAAAAAGTAGAAGCTTCCATTACACAGGAAAACAAAAGAAGACAAAAACTTGGGGAAGATACAAAGAAAAGGAAAATAAATTGCTCAGTATTCTACAAGACCTATAACAAGAGAAACCACCAGATCATCAAAAGATGAAGTTGTGTTTTCTGATGACAAAGGCTATTATTTTGCATAACCATAAAAGATACAAGAAATACTCTGTTTTTTACCAATTATAGTTTTTATCTTCAAGAGAGGTTACAGAACAGCTAGAGAGGAATTTGTTGAAACCAAAAGAGGTTTTTGTTCGGAACATGCCCCTTCAAAAAAACCTCTCTCGGTTTTTACACAACAATCATATTTTAAGAGATTCAAATTGATATTTGAGGCCTAATTTTCTAATAAAGCTATAGGAAATACTCTGTTATTTTTACCTGTTTTAGTCTTTTTCTTCAAGAGAGGTCGAAAAATTGGAGATCCAGAGGACTGTTTTTGTGAAACTCATTGTAACGGCATTTATGTTCTATTTGACACTTAATAGAAAAGGCACATGGATGGTTAGACACTCTTTTCTACTATGTTTTTCTTTCTTCGTGCTTGAATTCATTATTCAAACTGTAATGCATTTGTTTCTTGATTGTTAATTAATACAGTAAAGAATTTGATGTGGGAATTGATTTCAAGTTTTGATTTCAAGATGATGTTCTTGTTTCTTTTGATATTCTGAGACAAGAATTTATGTGAAGTTGACAAATTGAAGGCTTCATATTCTCTTTTTCTTATTGGTTTAATCCATCTATGTGCCTACCTTTTACTCAGTCAATGGGATATGTTATGTTCTGATCTTGATTTTCATGTTATGTTATAACCTTGAGCCAGTTTTCAACCACCTTATTCAAAAAAAACAAATTATAAAAATCTCCTAAACACTTTGCAATAAACCGATGATGCCCTAGCTTGCCCTCTCACAGTCAAGTGCAACTTTAGGGACTAACAGTATCCAAGGTATATTAGATTCATTAGGGCTCACTAGGCACTTCACCTCATTCCAAGGATGGTACGCAGGGTAAATTGAATTATTCAGGGTTATATGGAAGGTGAACATCTCAACAACAATCAACTCATTAAGAGTAAACATGTCACGGAGTGGGATTTGAATGCAGGTCAAAGAGGAAACAACTTTTCCTCTCAACCACTCAAGCTACATCCAAGTGACTATTTTGATGTATTTGTGTATGATTTTGTAGTATTTTAGAAATAAGTGCCACTCAGATTCCCTAATACATAATACCTAGTTTTATATGTAGGGAATGAAAGGCATTGATGCACTTGAAAAATTATGGCCTTTATGTGGGCACAAGGTTGAGAATATCATGCATTTCTCTTCATAGTTTCCAATAGGTGTATACTCCTCCTTGAGGGCATCAAAATCCCCCATAGTGGATCTATCACATATAATTAAGAATCTCTATTATCATGCACACAATAAGTATCCAACCAATATTTGATGAAGGGAAGGAACTCCAAAATTGTAAAATCAATCTTCACATTATTTGAAAAGTTGTGAATAGAGAAATAACCCTCTAGAAAATTTAACGATATCTCTAAAGATTATGAATTTATATTCCTTAAAAGAGAGGGATGTCAAAACCAATTTATAATTATTTATCTTATTGAAAAAATAATTAGAAAATTGAGTTGGATCCCCAACCATTGAACATAATGACCTCAAAAAATACATGTAAAATCCTAAAAAAAAGTGTCAAAATATATTTCTCAAAACTACCAATACTAAAATCATTTTTCCAGATGGTCCTAGATGCCCATATAAATTAATATGAACTCTAATTCTAGGGACGTTTTTAAAGATGGGGACATCCATTGAGCTTGAGGTACGTGTATCTAAACTAGCATATACGTAGAGGTTTTTCCCTGCATTCCCCCCTTTGCATTATTAGCTGTCCATATTACCATTGCTATACCTTATGTTCCCTCCATTTTTGTTGTTTTAATGGTTGCACTCTACTAGTATTGTTGTATTGCTTCTTATTGTTTCTATATTACCATTTTCTTCCATTACTTATCGCACTGCATCCATCCTTGACCACTAGCCATCCAGTTTATACCATATACAACACCTCTGGATGAGAATCGATGTTATGAGTAGTCATTATTCGCCATGTCCTGTTGCAATCCATTGCTTCAAGTCATGTTCCTTGCTCCTAGAAATTCATTGCATACCACTTGTTCTCTCCAACCGAGCTTACTATTATGCCTTTGTCATTCTTGGTAACCAACCATGACAAAGTTACACCCCCAAATCTTCGTTAAGCTCTTTTCAGACTCCCTAAAAATGAAAATATTGATGAGAGATCTTGTTTTCTTTCCCACTCGTTAAATTTATTTGAAAGGACATATATTTAGTGTAATTTTACCCCTTTTTCGGACTGGATGGACTAATTACCAAAAATGAATACTCTAGTCAACCTTGTCTAGAAGAGTTCTCCCTTGTATTCTTTTATCCCTTTTCAGGCTAGGGAGACTAAATTTACGAAAAATATCACCTTTGGAGTCTTCTTTGTCTTTTCATACTCTCTAAATATGAAATGATGGATCGAGAACTATTCTCTGCCTCGGGATCGAAATTAAATCCATGGGTGAGAACATAGAGCATAATTTTATTTTATTTCACGCTCTCTTAAACATGAAAGAAGAAAAAAGAGTGGGGGTTTTTTCCATCTAGTCATATTCACAAATGGAAGTCGTCTATTGAGTCTCTCTTGAACAATTCACATGCTTTGCATCTATGTACAAACAATTGGGTTATCCATTGTCTTTGAATCATTACCATCTCCATGAGTTCTTAGACTCCACCGACTGGTTACTCTTCTAGGCTCCCATGGTGAATGTTTTGGTCCTTCCCGAGTCAATAATGCTAAGTCATGATCTTTTTCGTGTTGATTTGTTCAAGGGAAGTTAGTCTGTGTCAACCATTTTCAGTCCTTTAGCTCGTTCCTCCTGGCCATCCCTGCGTCAATTGTGCTCTATCATTACATTCTTCACACCATCTACCTTTCTATGTTTCATGTCGCTTGATGGGGGATACATCAAGTCCCTCCTTCTATGGATTTCATCATGTTGACTCCAACTCATTATCTACGTTCGAAATCTAGAAACAATTCAGTACCTTTGGACTTGCATACATCAGTGATAGACTCCCTTGCATTTCGACAATGGGTTTACATCATTGGCTCTTGTTGAATGAATATACGAGTGTTCAACTTCAACTCATGCTAGATTGTACTAGGTATATTGGGATCCATCCTCATAATTTGTGGATTACCTCGCGCTTGTTAACGATTACATCAATGATCGGCAATCAGACGGTTCCTACCATGCTAAAATAAACTCATTTATTTGCATGTTGTAGATTCATACCATTTGTATTTGGGACGAATACCTTGGGTTGGGACCATTCATTCCCTGATTGCATTCCCTCCCAATCTGCACTGGATTAATTCATGAGTACTTCAGAGATTACTCAGGCATTGAGTGCTCTCACTGATTTATATCATGTGACATAGATCCACATTTGTACTTGGTCGTGGCTATGCTCTCACTTGTGACATGGATCCACAATGTATTCTTTTTTGGCCATTATCTAGTTACCTATGTCATGCATGTATCCGTAGCGTATGGTTGGTGGCTATGCTTCATTTTTTTTACCGAGCATGGGTATGCCCGCCTCAGGGATGTTATTATTATGTCGTAATTATGATGGTTCCTTTCCAGGTTCCTTCTCTCAAAGCTCTGTGATTTTGTTTGTAAAGTATTTCGGCCATTAAAAACATCTTCTAACCTCACATTTTAGGGTTCATATGTTATACAATTATATGCCACCTATCTACCTGATGGAAATCATCCAGAGGTCAGCAGTGTGAGCCCATGAATTATACCACTTTTCCCTGAGTTTATAATACCTTTTTGGCCTGGTCGTTTGTTTCCCATTTACATCGTATGACCAGAAAGTGTTAGTCGCTCCTTGTCTTCCTTCAAGAAGTGATCAGTCACTCCCTACCAGTTATTTAGGGTGAGACTGGGTCGCTACTCCCTTTTTAGGAGTGGTTTCGAGAGATGAGATTAAATCTTGATTTCTCGGGGTTTGACCTCGAGAATATTTTCATCTTGGGCATGGGAATTCTATTGAATTCAACCATTTGATCTTATTCCTAATATCCTATATAATGAGGGGTCTCTCATGGAAAAAAGGGGGAGGTAAAGAGAAAGAAAAATTATTATGGTGGATTGATTACTGATCTTGGGAAAGGGACTTGGGAAAGGACTGCAACATCAACTTCCTTGATTGTAAGTTGTAAGCTATGTGTTCCTTTAATAGAAGCTGTACAATATGTTTACTCTACTTGGATGTGTATGTACTTGTTATGTTTCCTCATGGAGAATTATTTTTTTCATGTGTTATGATACATTATTATATATATCATTGATTTATGAATGATTATTGTGATCTTGTGAAGGGTTTTTTGTGTCTCTATGTGTGCAGATCTGAGCTTATAGGAGAGAAGGAGATATTTGTGGAAGATGACAGATAGGAGCATGCATGTACAACCTTCGATCATCGAGTAAGGCTTTCGCTACACCAAGTACTTTTCATGTATGAATTAGATATGGGAAAATCTATTGTTTACACCTCTATTTGGTCTTAGGTCTAGGAAGAGCTTAAGAGAGTGTATCTCCTGGAGGGTGAAAATATCCTAAAACAATGATGGGTGTGTTTATAGTAGGTGTGTTGGATTTCTGAGAGGGGGGGTGAATCAGTAATAGAGAAATTTAATCATTTTTAACCATATAATCAAACTTTTATATCAATGTATCATTATCATCCAATTACTATAGAGTAAATAAGAAATGAACAAATGAACAATCATACACATACACAATACACCAGTGTTTTACGTGGAAACCCAAAGCGGGAGAAAACTATGGAATTCTTTTTCTTATATGTCTTGAAGAATTACATTCATTGGAAGCACCAAATTCCTTTGT
>JASDQU011175620.1:10894-22922 GCA_032191745.1 Picea mariana
TGAATGTTATGCTTATGGTTGTTTTACTCTTTCTATTGTACATTTGTTTTTATGCTGTGTATATATGATTTCATGTTAAGTGTTTGAAGTCTGAGAGAGTAAGGAAATGAGTTTCAATTGTTTCTCTTTTTGAGTCAAAGTTCCTGCAAGGAGTGCAGTGAAGCATCTGCAAGGAGTGCATTGATGGGTTCAGAGTTCATCTCTGAAAAGATCAGGAGGGATACCGTTGTTCTCATTTCCCACAGAAGTGCAAGTCGGGCACAGAAGCCATGCAAGGTGTGCGCAGGCTGGTTTAAAGTTCAGAACTTACCAACCCAGGAGAAGGTTGAAGACTATTGTCGCAAGGAGTTGCACAGAGTCAAAAGAACTCAAATACTTAGGCATATTTGAGGAACTGCCACAAGGAGTGCGTGCAGAAGTCTTTTAGGAGGCTTGAGTGCAGCGAAAGAAATCTCAGGAGAGTTAGCGTCTTCAAGTGTTGAAGAGAAGAAGGGAACTTTAGCCATCGTGCAGAGGATAAGTTCCATAAGAGAGTCGTAGGGTCAATTTAGAATCAGAGATCTTTGAAGAAGGAATTTGAATGGTTGAAATTCTCCAAGAAGAATTTCTGAAATAGCGTGAGTCGTTAGATCTCGTAGAGGAGCCAAGGGAGTTATGGCAGGTGTTTTTCAAAGCATAAGTTCAGGAGAATAGGGTCGTTGGATCCAAGCTAACGAGGGTCGTTGGATTACTCATGAACTTTCATTTCAGAGTTCGGAGGCTTGAAGAGGCAAAAGAATTCGTATCAGAATTAGAGAACGACGAAGTGATAAGTGGCGTACTTGTCAACAAGCGAAGTCAAATTCGGTGACTATTTCAGGAGTTCGAGGGTTGGAAAACTGAAAGCTTAGCATCTGGATTCGCGGAATCGTGAAGTCTGAAATCCTAAAAAGGCAGAAATTTTGTTGTGGGGCCAGCACTGGGAAACATGTCAGAATTCGACATTTTGGCATTTTGGGGAATAGGAGATCGGGATATTTGTTTCGGGATTCCCGAAATCATGAAACGCGATATAAGTGTGGAGGATAACGAGGCCTACATTTTGGCGAATCGAAAATTCAGGTTTTGGAAGTTGAAGAGTCGAGACACTCAATAACAGGAGTCATGAAGTCGTGATATCCGAAGTTCCGAAATAGTGAAGGACGTGATCACATAGTGGATCAGAGAATTTGAATTGGTGCTTAGCGTCTGTGCACGTGGGCTCAATTCATAAAGACCTATGGTGACACCATTGTAGGTGTGTTTGATTTCCCGAAAAGGAATCAAAGAGTTAGTTAGACTCAAAGGGCAGAAAAAAGAGCGATCCTGCGCGGACCTTAACCCGAGGGTTGGGGGTCTACACCATCTAGTACCAAAGCCTAGGAAATTTTCTTTGCTTTTTGTAGCAGGGAAAAGAAAGATTTTCAGTCATGCCGCTAAGAAGAAGAGATAGGCAAACACCCAATCCACCAAAGGAAAGGGAAATGCCAAGAAGAAGGGGCAGGCAATTACCTGAGCCACCAGGGGCAAGAGAGATGCATGAACTACCTGCCAGGCTTGATGCCATGGAATTAGCACACAGGCGCATAGTCGGTATGGGGGATCTCAATGATTCCGAAAGTGAAAATGAAGCTGAACCTGGAGGAGAACAAGTTGGAGTAGAGGATGCAGCAAATGAACGCCTACTCAGGGTTGTTGCAAGGATGGGTGCTAGGGAAAAAATGGACATTCCAGTATATGAAGGAAACCTGGATGTTGAAGAGATTCTAGACTGGATTAGAGATATGGACACGTATTTTGACTATGAAGATGTCAAGGAAGACAAGAAGGTCAAACATGTTGTCACAAGACTTAAAGGACATGCAACATTGTGGTGGGATGAACTACAAGTTGATAGACGCTGCAAAGGCAAGCAGAAAATCAAGAGTTGGGATAGAATGATCGCGAAGATGAAGGCAAAATTCATACCCAAGGATTACCAAATTACTCTGTTTCGGAGGATGCATAATTTGAGACAGAAGTTGATGTCAGTGAAAGAGTATACTGAAGAGTTATACAAGCTAAACACAAAGGCAGGTCATCGCAAAAGTGATGATGAGAAGGTTGTCAAGTATATGAATGGTCTGAGATATGACATTCAGGATGAGATGAGCATGATGACCATCCGAACGGTGGAAGATGCTTATCAGATGGCTCTAAAGGCTAAAGAGAAGCTGAGCTGAAAGCAGGGTCAAAGAGGACAAGGCAGAAGTCAACCCAGAGGCAAAACAGTTGTCCAAGATAGGGGTTAGAAACCTAAGGAAGAATGGAAGAAACCTCAACCTCAAACTAAGAGAGGTGGAAGCTCACAAAGAGGGAAGTATGCCGAATAGAGAGGACAGTATGCTGATAATGACACTTTTCCTCGCGCTAGAGGAAGAGGAAGAGGCAGAGGTGGAGTAATAAAATGCTTCACATGTGGAAAGAATGGACACAAATCCTATGAATGTCCAGACAAGAAGAAAGAAGGTGGTGAGACTCACATTTCCGAAGCACAAAGGCGGAATGTTGAAGCAAAGGATGCTGAAGGAGAAAGATCACTGGTGATGAGAAAGGTTCTCTTAACGCCAGAAAAGGAGGCGGAGAATCCAGTACAAAGGAACGGTCTTTTCCAGACTGCTTGCAAGACCAAAGACAGGGTATGAAAGGTCATCGTGGATAGTGGTAGCACGGACAATCTCGTTTCTATGGAGATGGTGGAAAAGCTAAAGTTGGAGACTATTGAACATCCAAGTCCATACAGAGTTTCATGGCTACAAAAAGGACATCAGGTAAACGTCACTAAGCAATGTTTAGTTGAATTTAAAATTAGGGGATATAATGATAAGATATTGTGTGATGTCATTCCCATGGATGTTTGTCATCTATTGCTAGGTAGATAGTGGAAATATGACAGGAATGTGGTTCATGATGGAAGAAAGAACACATACACCCTAGAGAAGAATGGGAGAACTCACATGTTTTTGTCGATCAAGGACAAAGAGGTGAAACCAGAGGTAAGTAACATTGTACTTCTCATGAGTGGGAAGGAACTTCTTAAGGAGGTTAAGAAGAAGGAAGATACACAACTCATTGTGGTCAGGAAACCTAGAATTGTTTTAACCAGTACAAGAGTGGATTATTTACCAGAGGAAATCCAGAAGTTACTGGAGGAATTTGCTGATATAGTAGTGGACAAACTACCTCGTTCGTTGCCACCTATCAGGAGTATAAGTCATCACATTGATCTTATACCTGGAGCTAGTTTACCAAACAAAGCAGCGTATAGATTGATGCCGCAGGAGAATGAAGAGGTCAAAAGACAGGTCCAAGACTTAATGGACAAAGTATTGGTTAGAGAAAGCTTAAGTCCATGTGTTGTTCCAACAATGCTCAATCCAAAGAAAGATGGACGCTGGAGGATGTGTACAGACTCAAGGGCAATTAACAAGATTACCATCAGGTATAGATTTCCATTACCAAGGATGGATGATTTGATGGATTGCTTGAGTGGAGCAAAAAAAATTTCGAAGATTGATTTGAAAAGTGGTTATCATCAAATTCGTATGAGAGAAGGTGATGAATGGAAGACAGCATTCAAGATGAATGAGGGACTGTATGAATGGCTTGTTATGTTGTTTGGCTTAACAAACGTGCCAAGTACCTTCATGAGATTGATGAATGAAGTCCTAAAGGATTTCATCAAAAAAATTGTCATTGTGTATCTTGATGACATACTGATTTTCAGTAAAACAGAGGCAGAGCATCTGAAACATTTGGCTACAGTGATGCAGAGGCTACAACAAGAGAAACTACTGATAAATATGAAGAAATATTCATTCATGAAGACAGAGCTCATTTATTTGGGTTTTGTTATTTCTACAAATAAGTTGAAGATGGATCCAAATAAAGTGGAGGTGATTAAGAATTGGCCATCACCAAAGACTATCTTTGAAGTTCGAAGTTTTCATGGATTGGCTAGTTTCTACAGAAAATTCATCAGGAATTTCAGTGGAATTAGTGCACCAATGATGGACACAGTGAAGAAAAGACATAAATATTTTCACTAGACAGAAGAAGCAAAGAAAAGTTTCAATTTGTTAAAGAGGAAGATTATTGAATAGCCAATTCTGGTGTTGCCAGATTTCAGTAAGACATTTCAGGTCAGGTGTGACGCTAGTGGTTTTGCAATTAGAGCGGTTTTGAGTCAAGATGACAAGCCAGTCGCATACTTCAATGAGAAACTGAATGAGGCGAAGGTTAAGTACTCCACGTATGACAAAGAATTTTATGCGGTCATACAGGCACTGAAAAAGTGGAGGCACTACTTGATCCCTAAAGAGTTTGTTTTGTATAGTGATAATCATGCCTTACAATTTGTAACTCAGCAGGATAAATTGAACCAGAAGCATGCAAAATGGGTTGAATACATGCAGAATTTTACTTTTGTAATTAAACATATTTCAGGAACTGCTAACAAATTTGTTGATGCTTTGAGAAGGAAATGTTTGCTGATGCAGGAATTCAGAGTCAAAACATTGGGTTTTGATAACCTCAAGGATATGTACAGAGATGATCAAGATTTCAAAGAAGTGTATGAGGCATCTGAGAATCCAGTTCTCAGGGATAGAATTCAATGGGATGAATATATGATCCAGGATGGATTATTATTTAGAGGCAATCAACTATGTATTCCAAAATGCTCCATGAGGGAGAATCTGTTGAAAGAAAAACATAGTGGAGGATTGGCCGGACATTTCGGTCATGATAAGACGTTCTCGAAGTTGAATGGCTCATATTTTTGGCCAGGGATGAGAGCAGATATCAAAAGGTTTGTGGATAGATGTAGAATTTGTCAGCACACAAAGGGAAGGAAACAGAACACAGGATTATATCAGTCGTTACCCATACCAGAGAGACCGTGGGATGCAGTAAGCGGACAGATTTGATTCAATCTTTGTGGTAGTGGACAGATTTTTGAAAATGACACACTTTATACCATGTCAGAAAACCAGCGAAGTGACTCACATCGCGAACCTATTTTTCAAAGTTGTCAGACTTCACGGCTTACCAAGGAGTGTAGTTTCAGATCGAGACACCAAGTTCGTGGGACATTTCTAGAGGACTTTATGGAAGAAGTTGGTGATGAGTTTTTCATTTAGCTCAGCTTATCATCCTCAGACGGATGGAAAAACAGAAGTTGTGAACAGAAGCTTGGGAGATTTACTAAGGATCCTAGGGACTAAACATCATAGTCAGTGGGATCACATTCTGCCACAGGCGGAATTTGCTTACAATGATTCGATCAATAGAAGCACAGGGCAGAGTCCATTTCAAATTGTTTATGGAATGCAGCCAAGAGGAGTTTCTGAATTGAAAGATTCAAGACAGGATGACACTAGAAGTGCTAGTGCAGAAGATTTCGCAACAATGAAAGAACTTTACAACCAAGTGAAGCAGCGATTGCAGAACTCAAGCCAAGAGTATAAGCACAAAGCAGATCAATACAGGAGAGAACTTCAGTTTGAAGTTGGTGATTTGATTCTTGCACATTTGAGGAAGGACAGGTTCTCAAGGGGAACATATAACAAACTGAATATGAAGAAAATTGGACCATGCATGATCATAAGGAAATTTGGGGCAAATGCATATGAGATTGAATTACCCGATGGGATCGAAATTTCACTGATATTCAACATTTCATATTTGTACCCTTACAAAGCTGGAGAAGCAGGCGCAGACAGTGCAAGAGAACATGAACAGGAGTTCATGAAATTTTTCAAGCGAGGGAGTATGATGCAGGAGCATCGCAAGCATCATAAGTAGTAAGCAAGCGTGAAGACGAAAGACAGCTGGAAAGCACCAGCGCACATTTTTAAAAATGTTTTGAAACATTAATGTAATAGTTAAGAGAGTGCATAGTTCCATGTTGTAAACAGATCTTGAGCGATCCGCTCTCATCTGTAAGGTGTAAAGGCATTTATAGGCAGTTAATGTGAGTAGGTATATTTAAATGCAGATTAGACAGTTTAGAGCGTAGGAGGGAAAACCGACTATAGACACCCTCATCTTGTATCATTTGTAACAATATTAACAACATCAATTGAGAGAAGAGAGGAAAAGAAGCAGGGAGATGTGAAAAAGAGCCCATGTACAGAAGTTCTGAGATTAATAAATGAAGCTTTGATTTAGACTCATGATGTTCTAATACTTTCTGTGTATACATGTTGAATGTTATGCTTATGGTTGTTTTACTCTTTCTGTTGTACATTTGCTTTTATGTTGTGTATGTATGATTTCATGTTAAGTGTTTGAAGTCTGAGAGAGTAAGGAAATGAGTTTCAATTGTTTCTCTTTTTGAGTCAAAGTTCCTGCAAAGAGTGCAGTGAAGCGTTCGCAAGGAGTGCATTGACAGGTTCAGAGTTCATCTCTGAAAAGCTCAGGAGGGATACCGTTGTTCTCATTTCCCACAGAAATGCAAGTCAGGCACAGAAGTCGTGCAAGGTGTGTGCAGGCTGGTTGGAAGTTCAGAACTTACCAACCCAAGAGAAGGTTGAAGACTACTATCGCGAGGAGTTACACAGAGTCAAAAGAACTCAAATACTTAGGCGTATTTGAGGAAGTGCCACAAGGAGTGCGTGCAGAAGTCTTTTAGGAGGCTTGAGTTGGTGAAAGAAAGCTCAGGAGAGTTAGCGTCTTCAAGTGTTGAAGAGTAGAAGGGAACTTTAGCCATCGTGCAGAGGATAAGTTCCTGAAGAGAGTCGTAGGGTCGATTTAGAATCAGAGATCTTTGAAGAAGGAATTCGAATGGTCGAAATTCGACGAGAAGAATTTCTGAAATAGCGTGAGTCATTAGATCTCACAGAGGAGCCAAGGGAGTTACGACAGGTGTTTTTCAAAGCATAAGTTCAGGAAATAGGGTCATTGGATCCAAGCCGACAAGGGTCATTGGATTACTCATGAACTTTCATTTCAGAGTTCGGAGGCTTGAAGAGGTAGAAGAATTTGCATCAGAATTAGAGAACGACGAAGTGACAAGTGGCATACTTGTCAACAAGCGAAGTCAAATTCGGTGACCATTTCAGGAGTTCGAGGGTTGGAAAACCGAAAGCTTAGCATCAGGATTCACGGAATCGCGAAGTCCGAATCCTGAAAAGGTGGAAAGTTCTGTTGTGGGGACGACACTGGGAAATGTGTCAGAATTTGGCATTTTGGCATTTTGGGGAATAGGAGATCGGGATATTTGTTCTGGGATTCCAGAAATCATGAAATGCGATATAAGTGTGGAGGATAACAAGGCCTACATTTCGATGAATCAGCAATTCGGGTTTCGGAAGTTGAAGAGTTGAGACACTTGATAATAGGAGTCGTGAAGTCGCAATATCTGAAGTTCTGAAATAGTGAAGGACGTGATCACATAGTGGATCGGAGAATTTGAATTGGTGCTTAGCGTCTGTGCACGCGGGTCCAATTCATAAGGACCTATGGTGACACCATTGTAGGTGTGTTTGATTTCCCGAAAAGGAATCAAAGAGTCAGTTAGACTCAAAGGGAAGAAAAAAGAGCGATCTTGGGCGGACCTTAACCCGAGGGTTGGGGGTCTGCACCATAAAACTTCCATCTCATAGATCTGTTTCAGAAGTTTATTGATTTTCTGAGTCTTGAGTGCTTTAGGCTTGCTTGAAGAATCTTTTACTAATGGTTGACTGTGTTCATCTGGAGGAGTTGGTGAGGGCAAGTTGGGATAATCTTCTGCAATTTGCTTAGCCTGTTCGTCACCATGTGTCTTTGCTAACTCCTGCTCTAGCTCAGAGTCACTATATGGTAAGTTCAAGGGGTTATCTCCTTCGGTGAGGTCCTTGGTCTGCTCACCCTCTTTACTAAACTATAATTTCCTTTTGGTTCTTTTTCTTTTAGCAGAGGATGGTTATGTCGGCTCTCTTGGAGGTGAGATAGCCTTCCTTTTTTTTTGACTGCTCTTAGGGGTGATGGACTTCTTAGCAGCAAACTTCTTCCCCTTTTCATCCTGTTGAAAATTAGTTTGGAACTCATTCCAAAATAGGAAGTAATTCCAGTCCATTTGTTTCTTCTTCAAGGACTCTTTAATAATGAGTGTAATCAACCCTTGGTGTGACAACCTGCTGGCCACTTTGGTAGACTTAGCCTTGACTTGTCTGGCCATTTTTCTGAGAGATTTATGTAGGTAGAAAGGAAAATTGATGGGAGAACTGCTTGTGAAATGGTCAATAGCTTAAAGTGATAAAACATAACCCTAGTGTATCTACCTTCACAGGTGATATAGACAAAGATTGCCTTTAGGAGAGATTGCCACTTAGGTTCCAGATAAGACATTGGTATGTCTTTTTTCCATATAAGATCCTTGTGCAGAGGCTGTAGGTAGGATCTAAATTCAATGTTTGAAGGAACAGTTGATTTGAACCAACAATCCCTTGTTCTAGGGAGACCAGTGAACTCTACTATGGCTGCCTCATCAACCACAAACTCCTCTTTTCCCATTGTTGTTGCTCTTCCATCATACGAGATAGCAAAGGTTTCAGACACCTGTTGGTGGAAATCTGCGAGTTTTTCACAATATGCATAAACTCCATTTTTCTTGAAGAACTCGGCCACCTTAGGGTGAGCCTCAAGGTACCAAACTCCATCCAATTCATCCCTTAGGGTTGGCCCTGCTTTCGGCATTTAGTAATTGTTGACCTGTACCTGTGATTTAGGAAAATCTTCGTTCCAAGGAGACAAAGACTCTATGATTTAGGGTGATAGGGAGTATGACTCAGAGTAAAACAAATGAGACAGGGTGACTCGGAGTTCTGATTGCATAGCTCAACCACTAACCGAATCTAAACAACAGACTGCCTGTATACAAGCCGAAAATTTTGAGTTTAGGTGAGATATAAAATCAAATTGAAACAGTATGAAATTCAAACTACCTGTTGACTTGAATTGGCTTGATTGGTATGATAATTGGCTCGATAACCATCTGCTGAACTCGAACTCCACTTGGAAATCACCACAAAAACGGGATTATGGCCTCTGAGTATGTGTTTACTTGATGAAATCACGGGCTCAAGACTGTCACAATGACTCTCGGATTCGAATTGGTAATTAATGGAATCAAAACAGAGATTAATTAAAGTCATAATGGATATGTATCCTCGTAACTGGAGATAATGAGGGGCCATGTGACTAATCACTTTTGTTAGTCAGGAATCACACATGAGTTTCTGTGTCTCTGCTGAGCCTTAATTCTGAAATGACAAATGTAGTTAAAAGGACAACAGGGTATCAATCTTCGGATAGGTGCAATAATAACATGCATACCTCACCACCTCCATGGACTTTCGGCGGTTATGTCTTCATGATTACGCCAATTGACAGCTAGCTCGTGCGAAAGCACAGGCTTTTCTTTTTTTTTCTGTGAAAACTTTTTCGATGGTTAACTGGGCTTTTGCTTTTCCCCCTTAACTACCGAGAACAAAGGCTTTCGGTGGTTAATGAGCGCTTTTCAGGCTCGCCTAAACCACCGAAACCTGAGATTCTCTCTTTTGCTTGACAAAACCAAATCAAAAGTTCTTTCCAAGTTTGTTTACAGAAAATAGACTCTCTAACATACCTATAAAAATTTAGAAATATTTTTTTGGAGTTCTCTCTATCACCTAAAAATGACAATTTTGACTTTGCTAGTTTAGGTGATAACAATATCAAAGGACAAGAATATGTGACTCAAGTCAAGGGTTTGTTGATGAGTATTCTATAAGTAGAGTCTCAATATTGCCTATGGGTCTTCCATCGGATAAGGAAGAGATACAAGAAGCCACCAATGCTAAGAAATTATTCTTCTTAAAACTTGAAAATCCACTGGAATACAAGAATGGCACTAAGAGGGAAATTTGATCCAGGAGGCTCCCCAGGCTCAGAAAATGCTCAAAAATCAAAGTTCTCATAATTGCATGAAACCAATTCCATTGTGACCAACTCGTCGCGCTGATTCTGGCAGTATATTTACTTTCTCAAATGAACGTTGTATGCGAGAGTTATCGTACTCTGACCGTTTTCTCAAACTACTAAAAAAGTCAAAGGACTGGAAAAAAGTCAATGCTGACGTTAGCATGACGATAGCATGACATCACCAATGACACCTCATGATGCAGAATTGGACCAATGGCAGTGTGACAAGTGGCAGCAGTTGACTGGGCAGATGTAGATGGCAGATCCAATTAGAATTGGACACATGGCAATTTTTGGTCAAATGTGGTGGTGCCACATGGCCAGGCATGGACAACCACGTGGCACCCAGTCAGTAGTTGTGGCAAGTTTCAAAATTTTTCAAGTCCATGGGTTTTGAACCCTTGACCATCAAACCAAGCAAAGTGCTTTGAGAAGAGCCCTAATCACCAATGCACCACACGTATTACTTATTAAATGTAACAAGTTTAATTTTATTTAAATTGTAATGTAATGCTAAGTGGGCAGAAAAAGGGTTGGGGCTAAGCCCCAGCCCATAGTTATATTACGTATGCAATGAAACCAGGGGCTATCTCCTTCCAAAGCACGCAGAGTATATTCTTTTAAACAGAGGTCCCATGGAACGCACCCAAAGACCAGGGGCTGGAGCTTATCCAAAGCCAATGCTTGGCCATATGGTCACCATATGACCGAACTAAAGGGGTGCGCACATAGCCCAAAGGGGCTACTCTGTGTATTTTTAATTAAAAGTGGTTTTTAAACTATATAGAATGGATTTTTGTCTTATTTTATGCCCAAAAATTGGTTTTTTGAGGATTTTGAGGCCATTTGAAGGGGGATTTGATCATAGAAAGAGGCCAGATCTTGAGGAAAGTTGGGATTCCTCATATGAGCCTTGAAAACTATAAGAACCGGGATTTTTGAATCTTGTAGAGGACTTTTTGATGCAGGATTTTGAAGGAGCAGTTTGTAAATTTTGGCCTTTTCTCATGTTTTGAGAGGCGTTTTTCTCATGTTGTTGAGAGGATTTTGATGGTGCATGCATGAATCTGAGCAAGGAGGTTTTTCACAATAGACATGAAGCATGTAATGTAACATCAAAGAGCATTGTAAGAGAACTTTGAGCATTTTAAAGAGCAATAAAGAGGTCCTCCACTTGGCAGCGGGCCCGGAGATGTAGCCAACGATTGGTGAACTCAGTTATCAACCTCTTGTCTCTATTTTTCTTTATGTTTTGTTGTTCTATTCTCTTCATTTGCAGCATGGATATTAATGTCTGATCTCCTTATTCATTAATTAGCATAAAGTAAAAGTCACATTTGATATTCCGCAAACAAGATAATAAGTTTATGTATTTCGCATTCTTAACGATCCGATGCAAAAAGTACAGTAAACTAACTTGCAAATTTCTCAGTAATACCTTCATTTTTGGACCAAAATTATTCCCCAACCGTGGCTTGAGGTGGCCTACCACATCATCCAGTACATCTGTTGTGAAGGAAGGATGAGTGTGGGCTATTCATACCATTTTATATGTATTCATCATTTGAGGAACCTCTCCCACCAACAACCAGAGGAGAGCCTCTACATACCCTATTTCTTTCTACAGTCCTTGAAATAAATGAGCACCAAGGTAAAGGGAGGAAAGAAGGATACGCACATAATGGTCTTATCAAGTTAATAGTTTTGAGATATTTCAGAGGAGTGATCTGTTGGGATACTTTGACAAGTTAAGGGGATATGATGATGAGATCACTCTGGAGTTTGCACCGAAATTTCATAATATAAAAGGACAAGAATATGTGACTGCAGTTAAGGGGCTGGAAATATTTGTTGATGAGGATTCTATAAGTAGAGTCTCAATATTGCCTATGGGTCTTCCATGGGACAAGGAAGAGATACAAGAAGCCACCAATGCTAAGAAACTCTTTTTCCTTAAACATGAAAATCCACTAGAATACAAGAATGGAATTAAGATGGAAATTATTCCCCAACCTTGGCTTGAGGT
>JASDQU011175621.1:5045-17881 GCA_032191745.1 Picea mariana
TAAATGAGGATGTCATCTAGATACACCACTACAAAAGTATTGGTGAATGGTCGCAGGATATCATCCATCATCCTCATGAAAGTGGCTGGAGCATTTGTCAAACCAAAGCGTATGACCAACCATTCAAAAAGACCTTCCTTTGACTTGAAGGTGGTCTTCCATACATCTGTCTGTTCTATCGAGACTCGGTGGTAGCCAGACTTCAGATCAATCTTACTGAAGTATTTGGCCCTCGTGAGCTGATCAAGGAGGTCGCCGATTCGGGGAATCGGGTACCAGTTTCTGACTGTGATTTTATTCAGGGCCCGGTAATCAATGCAAAGTCGCTAGGTTCCATCTTTCTTCTGTACCAGCACGATTGGGCTCCCGCAAGGTGATGAGCTGGGACGGATGTGCCCCTTATGGAGCAGTTCTTGGATCTGTCGCTTGATCTCCTCATTCTCTAACAGAGAACGGTGGTAGACTGGCCCATTGGGCAACGGTGCGTCGGGGGTCAGAACGATGGGGACAGTGTGGAGGTACCCCGGTAGGTGAGGAGAAGATATCTAAGTATTCTTCCACGACCTTATCCACTTGCTTCTGCTGTGTGGAGAGGTCGGCCGCGAAGACCCTGGATGTGTCTACGATCTTTCGCTCATTCTGAGAGTGAATCACAAAAAAGACAAACTTCCCTGTCTAAGAGATGACCTTTATGCATTGCTTGGCAGAGATCAATGAAATAGCACTGGGTGGGATTGCCTTGGGTATCCTTTACAATTTCATGTTCAAAGTAATAATAACACTCTGAGGCTTAGACTCATATACAGCATGATGTTTCCATAAATATGGTTGGCCCAAAAGAACATTACAAACTTCGAGAAGGGCAACATCACACAATACCTCGTCTTTGAAGGGCTTGATGTCGTATGACAGGCTGCATTGTTGGCTGACGCGGATGTCGCTTCCTTGGAGGAGCTAATCGATGGTGTAGGGCTACAGGTGCAGCGTTGTCGGCAGGGCGAGTCGCTTGACAACCTCTGCTGAGATGAGGTTCTTCCGGCTACTGCTATCAACGATGAAGTGCAGCAGGGTACCCTTCACCCACATCTGTGAATGAAAAAGGCGCTCGCCTTCCTCTGGCTCGTCTGGTTCACCAGGCTAGAGCTTGGTGGTAGCAACGGTAGCACTGGGTTCTGCGTCTATGATCCGTCTCCCCCCTTCTGGTTCTAACTCAGAGTCGAAACCCGCATCTAATTCAGAGGCTTTCACCTCAGCCACCAGTGATTGTTTCGAGCGACGATAAACAGTGTTATGCCAGGGGCTCTTATTGAAGTCGCACCACTTCCCAGTATCTTTCTTTGTCTTTCTGGTGTCCTTTGCTTGCGGCCTGGACTGGTTGTCCTGAGGTTGTCCGTCTTTGCTATGTCCTTTGTTCTACAGGTTGGGGTCGCCCTTTCCTGGCTTTTGCTGTGAGGGGTTCCCAGGCCCAAATTGCCACGTCTTTTGTTTAAGCTTTTGCTCAATTTTGACGGCATATCGGTAGGCCGCGCCCAAGGATGAGATGTCCAGAAACTCCATTTCGGCCTGGATGTATCTATGCAGACTGCAGTGATACTTGAGCACCAGATGTCGCTCAGAATCTTTGATACCCAGCTTGGTGCGCAAGGTATGGAAGATATTTGTGAACTCGGGCACCGCTTGGTCTCTTTCCTGCCGCAGCATGGTCCATTTTGTGTACAGGTCATCATAACTTCCAAAAGAGTAGTATTGTTCCTTAATAGCATCCCTAAAGGACTCCCAGGTGACTGCAACTGTAAATAATGAGGGTTCCTCTGTTTCCTTTTGCTCACAGAAAGTTTTCCACCAATCTTTGACATGGGGGACGACTTTGAGGAGCGCAAAAGCAATCTTTTCTCTATTCGAGAAGTTATGGACAAAGAAATACCCTTCTAACAAATTCAACCATTTGTCTATCGCATCTACGTCTAACTGACCTTCAAATATAGGAATATCGAAATTGATTTGTACCTTGAAGGGGGCAACGCCTCTGTTTGAGGAAGATGCGTCGCATGTTGGTAGCCGCCGAAAGATTTGCACAAAACTATCCATCATCTTGTTCCTCTGTTGCGTGAGGGCTTCCTCCAGCAACATTTTGAAGGGATCTCCTGTCCCATCGCCTTTCTTTTCTTCTGCCATGAGAGGTCGTTTGGGCGTGCAAGAGCTTTTGTCCTCGAGATAAACAAGCTCGAGACCCAATTCTTTGTACCCTAACCTCGTTGGGAACATGCATTAAGAACGACAAGGAGCAAACCGCTCTGATACCACTGATCTAGGATATATTTGCAGAACGAAATGAATACAGATTATTATCAAAAGATGCTTAACACAAAATAGCAAATATACAGTAATACCTGTTTCTATTCAATAAGGAAATAAGTTGAAACTATAAAATGCAGCGGAAACAAGCTTGCTAGAATGGTGGCGACTTATCTCTGAGAAGAGATGTCACGGCTACGCTCATTTGCAAGAAGATGATTACAATGAAGCTCTGAAGGCCTTTTTACAATATACAGGAATGTCAAAAACCCTAAACATCCAAAAAACCTAACCCTAGGAGATGAAGCGCCAAAAGTCATGTGGGCCCCGTTTGGGTAAGCTAGTACATCAACTTCCCAGGGTCGTAACTTTTGCATACAATCTTTGTTTTAGGCGCACGATAGCCCGTTGGAAAGGTCTATCCAAGGACTACACATTTTGTTGATATCAATCAAAGGTCATTCTGATTGTGGCAAGCCCTAAAAAATGCAGTTTAGGGCCTCAAAACGGCCCCGCAAGTCAGGGACCCGAAAACTAGGGAAAAAAATTGTCAAACTAGAAAACTGCCAAAATGAGCCAGTTGGAATATGTGAGAGGCCACCGACATCCATCTGGATCATAGAGAGATGAGGAATAATGTGGTCTTTGACTCCATCCACAATTATCCTCCTGGCCTTGACATCTTTCTTGTTGTGAGCTGCTAGTTGTACTGGATCAGTTGAGGTAACTACTTTCCCTTCAGCAATTTCCCACAGCCCTTGCTCCTCCAATATTAGAGCCATTCGCTCCCTCCAAGGACTAAAATTTGAGGCGCCATCGAGCCTGTCCTCAAACCTTAACCCTGCACCAGCCATAGTCAGCTCCTCTAGCTCACCCACCTTTTCTGGTCACACGTTCCACTTGTCGATTCACCCTTCCTAGTCTGCACAACAAGTCACTTGACTCTTTTTGTACTCAAAGGCTGATTTTTGATACCATGTTGATTTCTTATAACTCAGTACATAGGGGTTAATGCCAATAATTAACAAAACCCGGAAATTTACTTTGCTGTTATAAATTTCATAATTATGCTAATAACCTACAGTTGAGTTATTTAACCTGAAATTGACGGCAGAAGCATATAGTAAACCAAGCACAATTATAGACAACACCAGAAATTACCCTGGRAACCTCAATGTGGGGAAAACCAGCAAGGAGGGGCTTCTATTATGGGCTTTCAAGAGAATTTACAGCAGCAGAAAATAAGRAATTTCTTAGAGAAATTCCTTCAACAAACTTCCTCTCTTCGYTCAACAAATTCAGCCCAGCAAAGGTTGTTGTACGGCCCAGCTTCTTCAGGAGAGAATCCCTAAAATTAAGCTCATGTATGGATCTATACGGCCCAGCAAGTACGGCCTGCACTTTAGCTGGTTGGTACGACCTGTGTACGGCCTGGCTGGCTAAGGTATTTTGGCCCAAATTTGACCTGCGTTTCCCTGCAGAAAGTGCCCAGAAATTTCATACATGAGCTTAATTTTAGGGATTCTCTCCTTGAGATAGTGCATCCTGGTCCTATTCTTACTCTTTGCATGAAACATGACTTTAAGGGAATTCGATGGGGCATATTCTAGCATGCATCTGGCGAATTAAAAGAAAAATACAACCATAAAAGAGAGGGGAGCACTCTACTACCAAATGGTTTTTGCCTCGTAAAAAAATCACCATGCAATTGGAGATAGGGCAAGTTCTTTCGGCAGATTTAGAAGCCCTCTACATGGAAAAGATTTAGAAACCCTCTGATTGGAGATTTAGCATCTTCAATTCAGCAAATTTAAAGAGATCGTTACAGCAGTTTGGAGGCCTTGAGATAGCATTTTCGTTCTTGAAAGAAGAGTAACATGCAAGGAAGGGAGCACATGGCTTGGAGGAGGGATTACTCCAGCTAAGCCTAGATTATTCTATCATGTTATTCTCTCTTATCTCATGCACCCTCTATGGAGGAGTTATCTTTGGTATATTGCATATTTTACTTCTACTGTTAGCTCATATATTTTTGTATCCTAGGCCTATTCTATAAAGGCAGAAGGGGTAGGGTGAAGAACGGTTAGATGTTATTATTGAGTAGTGATTTTTCTTGGGTCTTTTGCTTTCACACCCTTCTTTCGGATTGGAATGATTGTGAGAATGCATAGCTTTCAGTGAAAGGTAGAGACTGCTTGCACTTTGCTCACGTGAATCCATCCCTGAACGCAAGTGTGAGAAGGTGCTTCAAAAGTTATTGGATGCCCCTGGGAGTTCTTGTAGGTGAAGCTAGAGCTTGCTTGCACTTTGCTCACGTGAATTCATGCCTAAACAAGTGTGAGAAGGTGCTTCAGAAGACGTTGGACGCCACCCGGAGTTCTTGTAGGTGAAGCTAATATTCCCCCAAACTTTGTACTTACAGATTTGGAAGTAAAGGTAACATCTATTTGGCAGCTATATCTCATTGATTTATTGTGTCTCCTGCATTGCTTTAATCTATTGAATTGGTTAACATCAAGAAGTACTCCCTCTTAGACAATTTTCTACACCATAGCCCATAGAATTCAAGGCACTAATTTGGCTATTTAAACTTGTTGTTTTTATACATTTCTGCAGGCAGATCTGCTCTTTTAAGGGCAGGTTTTCGTGTTCTAACAGCAAATTTACACATTTTCCAATGCAGAAAATCGTCCTTTGGTGTAAATCTGTGTTTTTGGCCTACTGTTTAATGTGGTTTAATGCAGATTACAGTTCTGATATTTTGAATTACAGCAAGAATTTATTGCAGTTTGGCAGGCATTTTTGGATCTTTAGGGTTCACACTTCGCTTACAGATAGCATAGGGATTCCCCTGTATTTAGCAAGCACTAATCCGAAGTACAGAAAGACTGTACAAGGTGACAGTGTACACTCTCGGGTTACCGTGGAACCATTCCAGTTTCAAGCATTAACGGGCAGTATAGAAAAAAAAATGGTGTGGGTAGAGGGGGTTATTACATACGACTTTCTTTCAAGATTAAGTGGATTAAAGTTTGACTAGAACCTGCACATTCTGATGCTCTGTTAAAGTACAAGTATGTCGCAAGGTACTCTGAGAACTTCACTTTAAATTTAATCTAATGAAACTATTTTATTTAATTTAGCCTTTAATTTAATTTAATGAAACTACTTTTAATTTAATTTAACCTTTCTCTTGGGATATCTGCCTGTGCGAACTAGGCCTTATTCTGCTAGTACTAGTTTAGCTTAATAAATATGAAATCAGCCTGTCCGATCTGGCCCTAAATAAGACAACTTTCATTATCATTCAAATATTGACTATACGCAGACTTCTTAACGAATTATGGAAGGGGAATGAAAATTAACTTGCTAAACATTGTTGAAATCCACCCTAAATAAAATGACAGCAACGTAATGTAAGATATTCTAAGCGGTAAAGTTGCATTCAGCTACTAAGAAATAAGACACTGGAGCAAAGTAAATGAGCAGGAAATAGTTACTAATGAGGTTTTCCTCCCTTCCCCTTAATTTATTTAGGGAAAACACTTCTGTTGATTTGACTAATTGTAACTTTATCAACCCATTGGGATTCAGTTCATTGGACTCTTCAAACCGGCTCTAAAATGGACTGTGATTTCTATCTCAGTGAATTATTTAATCAATCATGCAAACTTTAMCATGTTTAGAAATTAACAAAATATAAGCATCATTTTAAAAATACTAATAATAGCTAAATAATGGACGAAATTCARTACAGTCGAGACATTCTTGCTTCTTTTTTTCTTTCTAAAGAGGAAATCCTTTTCACAAAGGGCTATCGAAAAGTGCAGATTGACGGGTTATTTGGAGATAAACTTCACCCTAATCTAGCTGCCTACCAGAGAGAAGGGAAGAAGCAGCGGCGCTAGAAGAATTGCTGTTGCTAAGATTAGCACTTTAAAGGTCAAACAGTTAGACACTGAAAACGAAAACAACTAGGGCTGGATGAGATTTGGACTTACTGCCTCCGCTCTTCCTTTTCGAAAATGTCTGCTCTGACGGAACGGAAGGACGCCATGGCCACACCTCAATAGAGAGAAATTAGAATCAGAGAAACAATTTCTTTATATTTACTCTCGTCGTGTCTACGGATGGAACGATGTATGCCGTCAGTCTTGCTCATACGGATTTTTGAGAAAAGTGAAATATTTATGTGCAACCGCTACTTCTATTCAGCGCTCTACCATGTCCATGGTGGAGCACTGCAATTGCACCATTCAGGATGGCCACGTTTAAGCGCCCGCTGACGTTATTCCCCCGATGGTATGATTGAGGGGAGGCTAAAGTGTTCTTCAATCATTAAAATGTGTTTTAAGTGTGTGAGAAGGTGTTTGATATTATTTTTAATGATTTAATATATATTCATAAAAATATTTAACATATAATATATTATATTTTTCCCCTCTTAAATTGTAAGGAGGGAATTAATAGAAAAAGTGAATTATTATAATATACTTTTTCTATTAATTTCTCCCTCCCACCCTCTCTACCATAATAGGCTTCTCCTACGAAACTGAAGTTTGGACTGCAATGTTTTTTCCTACACTAAATATCATTAAGGGATGACGTTCATAGTGTTGTGTATGGGTTGAAGAGGAAGGTATCCAAAGGATCAGAGGGGTTGTGAGGAAGATTTTGGGTGAGGTATTGAGGCATGGGCCATACCTTCCAACTCACATGGTGGAATACGTGGCATGAACATATGGTATTCCAAAGTCAATGCAAGGATGCATTGTGTAGATGTGGCCATGATTATTGGCACGATGGTTTTATTTATTCGTAAAGTTTGATTGCATTATGAAAAGCTTGGTCTGTTGATAATGCATATACAGTGAATGATAGTTTCATTCTAGATAATCTGATTAATGGATGAATTCCATTTTTAATTTGAATAATAGTTGGAAGTGATGGAATTTTAAATTGTAAGGGGTAGTATTTAGTTTCATGTATAAGATAAGATAAATGTATTAATGTCTAACAAATGACTAGTGAAGTATATCAATGGGACTCTTTTAAGTATAATGTTGTCTACTCAAAGTGGTAGTGCTAAAATGGCTCCTACATAAAGGCAAGAAACAAGGATTAGAATAGCAATCTAATCTAAAAACTTGGAAGGCCAACTTCAAAGAATGGAGAGGCGACCCAACAAAAAGGAAGAAAGAGAGATGTACAAGATGAGTGTCTCTTGAGCCTATGGCACCAGTGGTAGGAGGTCATCGTCCATTGGGGCCATCTCTCCTAGCATCCAAGACCGAATGGAGAAAACTCAAATAGATGTATGTATGGGAGAAGAAGCGGGAGAGGAGCTTGAATGAGTGCATTGTTGTTGTCTAGAAGGAAGGACCCGTCGTTGAGGTCTAGAAGATATCATCTTGCAATTGTACTAGTTACCAATATGAGGTCTTGTCTGGCGGTGCCACTGGGTCTCACGGAGGCAAAGATAGAGCTCTGTGTCCTCACTAATCTGAAGTCATCTATGTATGTATGTCGCTTGATACCCTTATTTGAGAGCACCGTGAAAAAGGAAGTAAATTGTTTAGTCGAGGCAGGTCTAGGGAGTGGATGTGGTTGGAGGACAGAAGAGAGAAGGCAGAGGGCCTCCTGCATGTATAGAATTATGTAACGTACCCCAACCCATTTGAGGTCTATTGCTTGCAGAAATACCCATAAATTCGCAATCTTCTACTAACTAATCATTTAGCTTACCAACTAAAGGAATACACACGGATTTAACCATTCGGCTACCATTAATTTAATTGTGACTATGGCATGCTGAAATAATCATGAATGTATCTAATTAACCCCACACACAACAGCATATAGATCATTCACATACATAGAGTTAAAACACAACAATTTAGCTCATAAAATAGCACAGAATAGAGATAAACACTAATCTTTCAAAAGAGTTGTGCAACCAACTGCTTGGGACGAACGTTCCACCCAACCATAGACTTGTTGTTCTAGATCTCAACAGCAAGTCACCCCCAAGTTGGGGCTAGCATTCCACAAAAGAGGATGTCTCTCACAGTCCACTCATAGCTCAGATATCCCACAAACCATTGGTATTATCCTACAGTTATCTCGATTTCCACCAACTCTCTTCTTCTTTACCTGCCCAACCCAAGGAATGTGTCCCTTCGTTGCTCTCAATCCATCAAGTGTCACATTCGTTTATCAAGGTATCTCTGGCACGGGTAACCAAGAATCTCACTACTAGGAAACTCAAGGGAACTCACTGCTAGGAAAACTACTAGTGAAACAACAACAATCAGTTGTTGTTACAATGTAACTCACACAACAATTCACTCTTCAGGCCTAACAACCTGGTTCTTCTGCAAGCCTGAAAACTTGCTTCTTCAATCTTCAATAGCTCCAAAAATGCTCTAGAATTCACCCTCCATTGTTGTTCCAGCTCCATTGCTCTCATTTTTCATTGTTCTCCCCTTGCTCATGTAAAAACATGATAGTCCAAAATTGTTTGTTCTCCCCATACGAATTTCCTCTCTTTTCCCCAAGAAAGTTGACTCTCACTCTCCCCAATGTCGGTTTCACTTCAGCTCCATGATCCCAATAACTATGGGATGTGACTTCTCACACCCACCCTCTTACCCATATTCAATGATTGGGCTCTCATACACTCAAACAAAAAATAGAAGGTTGTCCCCAATGATAATAAAATTCTGGAAAGTGGGTTTGGATTAATACCCATAAATAATTCCCCCATTTGGACCTCTCTTGGAAACTCTCTTCTCTTTTGGAAAACTCACCCCCATCTTTGTCCATGTCCCCTAGCAGTTGGCATCACATTTTATTTACAAAAAATTCAGAAAATGCAATGCACATATTACATCGCTTTGCCATAGCCACATTCATATCTACATTATGCATTGATTAAATTGGGGAATATAGTGGGATGGTACATTCTCCCTCCCATACAATTGTGCATTGTCATCAGTGCACATCACTATACTGATATACCTGTACAAATTTTACATCATAAAATTCCAACCATACCTGTGCAATCTTTTTGCCCTCCAACATCAATTCCAACCATAATCTCTTGTTCCTCTCAACCTGCCAACCTAAGGAATGCGCCCCCTTCATTACTCTCGGTCCATCGAATTGCACCATTCTTTTATCAGGGTTGTCAACGTAGGTGACTAGGAACTCTAAGATGTGGTTCCGGAACTCTAGTTGCCCAAAATGGAGTCTTACAATTTTAGCTTATGTTTTCTTCAAAATTGACAAAAAATTACGGGTATTCCTCCCACATAGTTTCTTCGTGCTCCCGTGTTATGTCTTTAGGACCCGAAAATCTCCTTCATGCTCCACCTAGATCACAATCCAATCAATTATATGGTTAGGGTCAAGCACATATTTCTTTAATAATGACTTATAAAATACATTATGCACTCTCATGGATGCAGGATATCTTATCATGTATGCAGTTGGCCCTATCTTTTCTAAGATCTCAAACGGCCCACAATATCTTGCAGCTAACTTTGGGCAGCAACCCAATCTTAGCGAACTTCTTTTCGCTTTCACTTTTAGAAATACATGTTCGCCCACTTTAAAATCTCTGAAAACCATGTTCTTGTCTGTATAACTTGTATGTTTGTCCTAGGCAGCTTTTAAATTCTACCTGATCCTTGTCATCTATTCTTCCATTTCCTTCAACAAATCTGGCCCAATGGCAGCTCTGTCTGTTGGGTTATCCCAGTTCACTCGTGCGTTACACTTTATGCCATACAATGCTTCAAATGGGCTCATTTTTAATGAGGCTTGATACCCATTATTGTAAGCAAATTCAAGTAAGTGGGTGTAATCCTCCCACTTAGATGGTTGGTCCATCACATACATTTTGCACATGTCTTCAATTATTCTGTTGGTCCTCTCTATTTTCCCATCTAATTATGGGTGATACGTTGTACTGAGATTTAAATTTATCCCAAAGCCTTTGAACAAACCCTTCAATTAGATGTAAACTTTGGATCTTTGTCTAAAACAATTTTCTTGGGCACTCCATGTAGCCTGGAAACTTCTTTCATGTAGATTTATGCAATATTTGTTGCCTTGTGTGTGGTCTTACATGATTAAAATATACATCCTTAGTCAATTTGTCCACCACCACCATGATGGAATCTTGTTGCTTCACTGTTTTGGGAAGCTTAGTAATAAAATCCACTTTAACCACTTCCCACTTCCATTCCAGAATGGGAAATGGTTGTAACAACTCCACTAGATGTCTATGTCTAGTCTTCACCTTCTGGCACTCTAGGCATCTGGCTATACAATCAACCATCTCTTTCTTCATTCCTCGGAAAAAGTATTGGGTTCTTACAACTACAATTGATTTATGATATCCTGGGTGCTCAATATATGGCACATTGTGCATTTCTTTCAACACTATATTTTTCAGCTCTCTTTAATTTGGCACATATACCTTGCCTCTGTACATTAGGATTCCATCCTCATTCAACTTATAATATTTAAATTTTCGTTGCAAACTGTCTTGTTGTAATGTTTCTTTTATTTGCAAATAGTGGTGATCTGAAATTGTAGCTTCTAAAATTCTATCTTTTAAATTAGATATGTACATGCTAATGGTCACAATATGCATCTCATGCATCCTTTTGCTGAGTGCATCAACTGCTTAATTTTCTTTTCCTTTGATGTGTTTAATTTCAAAGTCATATTCACTAAGAAGCTTGAGCCATCTAGTTCGTCTGACATTTAATGTTGGTTGGCCAAACAAATGTTTCAAACCATGGTGGTCTGTCCTTAGCTCAAATCTTCTCCCCATGAGGTAATGTCTCCACATTTTTAGTGCATGAACAATGGTTGCTAATTTCAAGTCACGTGTAGCACAATTCCTCTCATGCTCTTTTAATTTGTGGGACTCATAGCACACCACATGGTCCTTTTGAGTGAGGACTCCACTAAGCCCTTCCTTGCACACATCAATGCACGCCACAAAATATTCATCCAGACCTGTAATCTTTAAGATGGAAGCACTTGTCAAAATTTCTTTTACCTGTTGAAAGCTCTCTTCACACTCGGAAGTCCATTCAAATTTCACTCACTTCTTTTGCAAAGAAGTGATTGGACTTGCAACCTTTGAGAATCATTTTATGAATCTTCGGTAATAACCTACAAGACCCACGAATGATCTGACCTCTATCACATTTCTTGGTGTTGGCCATCCTCTAATGGCCTTTATCTTCTCAAGATCCACTGCTATCCCATCTGCTCAAATAATGTACCCATAGTTGTAACGCACCCGCTGTGGCGTAATAAATTTTTTGCCTTTTCTCGAGGGACAGAATCCTCGAAAACCTACGGAGCTTAGCACAGGCTGCAGGTGCCACCTCTGCCTCGACAAAGTCTCTGCGCGACCTCCCAATCTTAAGGATCGTTCAGTTTCTTTTATGAGCCGAAGCGGCCCCTTTTGATTCCCAACTAGAATCTTCTTCCAATCGATCCACAGGTCCTTTCGGAAGCTCCCTTGTGCGAATAGCACTAGGCGCGAGCTCCACCCTCTCCGAGCGACTACAGTGCTATGACCAAGGCCTATTCCCGAAGGCGCTTGTCGCAACTATAAATCTCGCGAGTTCGCGAGTCGAAACTCCTGACTCTTCCTTCCCAAATTCATGATATTCGAAATCACGTAATGGGTATAGCTCCGTTTTGTCAGCGCCCTCTGTGCATGACCAATGGCTAAGCTAAGCGCTAGCTCCCGTCGCAACTTCGCGACTTTGCAAGTCGAAAGGTTGAGCACTCATGCTCTTATCCCGCAAATCCCCGAGATGCGAGAAGTCAATGGAGTGTTAACTCCTTTCTCCAAGCGACGCATGTCCGCCTATCAATCATACGGGCCCCACTTTGTGGTTCTGCCACGTGTTCCTTCGTGCCCGGATTTCGACACTTCGCGACTTCTGATGTCGAGAAGAGGTCCTCTCAACCTCTGAACCTCCGAATGCGCGATGAGGTTCTGATCCAACGATCCTCCCATGACTTGGATCCAACGGTGATCCTTGCTCCTTGCGATTTCGCCAGTCGCGACTTAGAGCACCCAACTCATGGGCTCTCACCTTGTGAACCTCCGAGTTCGCGAGATCCCTCAATCTCTGCCACCTATCCTCCTCAGACAGACGGTTCTGATATTCTCGCGACTTCGCCACTCGCGAAGTCAAGAGACTTCCTCCTCTGACTCCCGATGCCTGAATCCTCAATAGAGAGGATCTCGCGACACGTGTCCTCCTTCCAACGGATGGCTTAGATTCTTCCGCGACTTCGCCACTCGCAAAGTCTAGATGCTCACCTCTATGAGTCCCGATGCCCGAGTCTCTGAAGCGGATGATCTCGCGACACACGTCCTCCCGTAGACGAACGGCTCTGATCCTTTCACAAATTCGAAACTTCTGATGTCGAGTGTCTAGACCCTCGTCCTCAAGACCCCCAAACTCCCAAATGTTGAGATCCTGATACCAACTCCTTCG
>JASDQU011175622.1:12760-26787 GCA_032191745.1 Picea mariana
ATAGCAAAAATTTCAAACTTGTCTCTCACATGTATGAGAAAGTTGTGATGATAAAATGAAAAGGCAAGGTCCTCTATTTATATGAGGCCTTGCAAACCAATTTTTCCACTTTAATTTGTCAACAAGAAATTAGAAGAGGGTTGACCCCCTCAAATTATCTTATTAATTTACAAAAATTAAATTTACATGAGATAAAACCCTAAAGAGGGTAACGTCGCACCCTATTAGGGTGATGTTCATAAGAGTGATGTCAAGGATGAAAATAAGGAATGTTGGGACTCCAAAGGCCACATGTCCCTTTATCATGTGCCAAGGTCCATGGTACATGCCTTCTCCATCAATCCATCAAGTGATCCATCACACCCTATCCCCTAAGTGACATCAACGGCTAGGAGGGTGACGTCTAGGCCTCCAAAGGCCAATGTTCAAGTGGAGAAGGGTGGATTCTCATCCTCTAGCCATGCCAAGATGCCTTGAAAGGCAATGTCCTCCATCATCAAGGTGCAACACTCATCAGCAAATGGTGGCCCAAACGTGGGGTCTACCATCCATCCTAAGGGAAAGGTACTGCAAAGACAAACAAGTACGCCCTCCAAGGGTCCACAAGTCATGTGAAACATGCCAAGTAAGACACATCTAATAAGGTAACCACCTAAACATGTGCATCAAACCCCCCTTTTCAAATTAAACAAATGCTCAAAGACCTTATAAACTTTGCCAAATTTAGGTATGGGAGGGGTGTCAAGGTGCCCTATTGGGTAAGTCAATCCCCAAGTCAAAGGATGTTTCCCAAGAAGACCCCATCTAAGTAATGAAATGAATATGAGGTGGATTGGGGCAAGAATTATAGGAATGGGGTTCATATTGTCTCGTTTACAGGTGCCTTTGTAGAGGGTGTGTTGTCCTTTGTCTGCAATGAAACATTTTTTCGAGCCCTTTTATTGCCATTAATTTATTAAGGTCCAAAACATTGAGTACCATGTGCAATGGAAAGTAAAGAGTACCACAATGCCACTTGAAGCTAGAAACACACAAAGTTCCATATACAATGGAAAGTAAGGAACACAACAAAATGCATTTCCTCAACAAGCGAGCCATTTATTAATTNAGGTATGGGAGGGGTGTCAAGGTGCCCTATTGGGTAAGTCAGTCCCCAAGTCAAAGGATGTTTCCCAAGAAGACCCCATCTAAGTAATGAAATGAATATGAGGTGGATTGGGGCAAGAATTATAGGAATGGGGTTCATATTGTCTCATTTACAGGTGCCTTTGTAGAGGGTGTGTTGTCCTTTGTCTGCAATGAAACATTTTTTCGAGCCCTTTTATTGCCATTAATTTATTAAGGTCCAAAACATTGAGTACTATGTGCAATGGAAAGTAAAGAGTACCACAATGCCACTTGAAGCTAGAAACACACAAAGTTCCATATACAATGGAAAGTAAGGAACACAACAAAATGCATTTCCTCAACAAGCGAGCCATTTATTAATTATGTGATTTCTTTTGCAGGTCCTCATTTTTGGAAAAGTGTTTTGTTTTTTCCAGGACCTCGAGGCAAGAATCTAGAAGAATAATATTGGCTTTTATATTTTTCCATCTACAACACCTCTGGGCCTTTAGCCCCTTCTTCCCATGAAACGAGGTACAATGCCTTCTTGGGGTCAATTGACCTGGGAACCCAAAAGATGAGGAGACGGAGGGGAAGGAGTTTTGAAAATGGTAACTATGAATGGGAATGGTACGATGACCCTTCAAGGAACTACCTAGTAGCAATCCTTTTCTTGAGGATTACCAACTTGCTAGGACACAATGACAACCACCAAGATGAAACTAGGCAAAAGGTATAATTTCCAAGCAAACGTTCCATAATCAAGAAGGATTATTTGCAACATGTTCAAATGCTTCAAATATTAAATTAACACTTACCATGACACGAGACTTGTTACCTCATGAAGAAATACATGTTGTCCTCTGATACCAAGCCAATGTAGTGGATGTTGCTCTGTTGTTGGCGATGAGTGGTGATCAACATGAATAGTAGGGATCATGTAGGATCTACTAGTCAATCTGACTCTCGATAGTCCATGTCTGCTACTTGTGGGCCGACATGATCTCCTTAGTTACGCCTAGATCGGTGGGGTAACTCAACCACCCTTGGTCACTTGGCTAAGAGCCCATGCGATACAGGAGAACTCCAATGTGAATCTGTGTTAGAAGTTGGCAAGGCCTAAAAATATTCGAAGCTCGGTCAGTGTTGTCAGGGATTCCCAGTCATGAGTGATTTGGATCTCGACTGGATCGACATACACCCCATTTTCATATACAATGTATCTGATGTATTGAACCTTGTTCATGTTAAAGGAGCATTTATCTAGGTTAGAGTATAGCTTGTGTTGTCACAGAGTGTGGAGGTCATGTTGAATGTGCTGCAAGTGTTCCACCCAACTCTTTTTGAATATGAGGATATCATCCAGATATACAACCATAAAGGAATTGGTGAAGGGCCACAAGATCTCGTCCATCAACCTCGTGAAATTTTTTGGAGAATTCCTAAAGCCAAAGGGCATGACCAACCAATCGAAAATACCTTTTTTAGACTTGAAAGCAATCTTCCATACATTAGTCTATTCTATGGGGACCTAGTGGTATTTGAACCTCAAATCAATCTTACTAAAGTACTTGGCCCCCTTGAGCTAGTCGGGAAGGTCGTCAATTCGAGGAATTGAGTACCGATTCCTGGCTGTGATTTTGTTCATGGCTTTGTAATCAATACAAAGTTACCAGGTCTCATATTTCTTCTGCACAAGAATAATTGGGCTTCTCTAGAGTGGGGAGCTTGGTTAAATGTGCCCTTTTTGGAGTAGCTCTTGAATTTGGACCTTGATTCCCTCATTTTCTAGGAGAGAGCGTTGATACACTGTCCCATTAGGAAAATGCGTTCCAGGGGTCATCTCAATTGAATGCTTGACTTGACAGTGTAAAGGCACCCCAGTAGATGAGTTGAATATGTCCTAGTATTCTTCCACGACTTTGTCCAATTGCTTCTTCTATGTAGAGGAGCCTTGTGCAGAGGCCATGGATGTGGTCATGACCTTCCATTCACTTTGAGAAAGAATCACGAAGAGGAGAAATTTCTTAGTCTTGGAGATGATCGTCTTGCATTTTTTAGACCAAAAAAATTTTGGTGGGTAGAGCTACCTCTAATATCATGTATAATTGTCTACCCATAATAAAAATGACACTACGAGCTCTAGACTCATATGAAACATTATGTTTCCACATATATGGCTGGCCTAAAAGAACATCACAAACTTCAAGTGTGGAAACATCACACAATACCTCGTCTTTGAAGGGATTAATTCTACAGGGCAGGCGACACTGTTAGCTGACATGGAGATCTCATCCTTGGTTGAGCCACCCAATGTTGTACGACTATGGATGTGGTGTCATTGGAAACTCTAACCATTCAATGACCTATGTTGAGATGAGGTTCTTTTGTCTTTTTCTATCAACAATGAAATGTAGCAGAGACCCCTTCACCCACATCTTCAAGTGAAAAAGACGTTCACCTTCCTTTGGATCTTTTGGTTCATTTGGCTAGAACTTGGTGGTAGCGAATGTGGCATTGGATTCTGCATCAATGATCTGTTTCCCCTTGTCTGGATCTGAATCATAGTCGGAGCCTAGATTTGAATATGAGGCTTTCAACTCATTCACAAATGATTGCTTCGAGCAACATTTATTGATGTTGTGCCAAGGGATTTTATGGAACTTGCACCATCTCCCAGTGTCTTTCTTCATCKTAYCACTACCTTTATTTGTTTACGGCTTAGACTAGTTGTCTCGAGGTTGTCCATCCTTGATTTGTCCTTTTTTTGGTGTGTTGGGGACACCTTTTCCCTGCTTCTGTTGTGATGCATTTACATATCCAAACTCCTCCTTATTCCTCTGCTTAAAGTTTTGCTCGATTTTGAAAGCATATCGATACATGGCTCCCAATGATGAGATTTCCATAAACTCCATTTTTGGTTGGATGTACCTATGTAGGACCCCACGATATTTTAGAACTAGATGTCCCCCAAAGTCTCTGATGCCCAACTTGGTTCGCAAGGTATGGAAGGTATTTGTGAACTTTAACATTGTTTGTTCCCTCTCCCAACGCAATGTGGTCCATCTCATGTATTGGTAGTTGTAGTTTCCAACAAGGTAATATTATTCCTCGACGACATTCTTAAAAGAGTCCCAAGTGGGATCGACCCCAAATATTTCATGCTACTCTCTTGAGTTCTTCTCACAGTAAGTCTCCCACAAATGTTTGACATGGGGGACCACCTTAAAGAGTGCAAAAGTAATATTTTCCCTATTGGAAAAATTGTGGATAGAGAAATAACCTTCTTGTATATTTAACCACTTTTACAAATCATCCACATCTATTTGACCTTCAAATACAAGCATATCAAAATTAAAGTATACCTTGAAGGGGGTGACACCTCGAAAGTGGTCGATTGACGAAGACACATCTATTGCTTTCAAAAACCGTCGAACGATTTGGGAAAAATTATCCATCATCTCGTTCCTCTTTTGCACAAGGAATTTTATGAGCAACAACTTAATGTAAAATAAAAATAGTACAAACCCATGTGCACACACAGTAAATATCAGATCCAAAATACTTGACTAAGAACATACATTTTGTCCAATACTCATCAACTAAATAATGACATGAACAACCACAGAAAATATTATCGAAGACAATATTTGGAAATCCCACTTCTTTGGGCAAAACCTTATTCAATGCTTTAGTCTAAAATGCATATAGAAAACCAACAATTCTGTTAAAAAATGAAGGACGTACAGTCCGTACGACTCCATACAGTTATGGGTTTCTTTGTTGGGTGTCCGTACGACTGTACGAAGCTTCTTGGTATGGATCAGGTTCTTCTTTTTCTTGTTGTAGGTGGTCACACAGTATTTGATATCAGTATATGATATCCTCTTCTCCTCTCAGTTGTACTGGTACAACCCTTTCCTCTTCTTCTTCAACTGTGGCCCTCTCTTGGCCTCAATCCGTATAGATCTTACGAATTTTCTTTTGTTGGCTACAGGTTCTAATTCCTTTTCCCTAGGAGATCTCTTTGTACCCTTAGTTGCCCCCCTTATCTCCTTTTCATTGTCTCAACTCAGTTTCTCCTTTCCTTTGCTTGGCCTCTTTGCATGACCCTACTCAGCATGTATGCTTGATCCTGCTCGACCTCCTTGACTGGATCTTGACCCTACTCGTCCTCCTTGAATGGTTCTCCTTAATCCGTCTCTTGACCTCTCTTGGAAGAGCCTCCTCACTTAGTCTACTAAATTCTCTCTCTTGAGGTAAGGTTAAATGAGGCTCTCTATGTATAATATAACCCTAGCCTCTCTCTCATGTAATTCTGGCCCTTAGATATTCTTCTCAAGACCTAGATCTGATGGTGGGGACTTAATCACTCATTGAGACAACTTAAGTCAGCATCCAATGGTTGTGACTTAATACCAAGTTGACTTAAGTGATCCCCACCCACATTATGTTGTCTATACATAAAGTGGGCCCCTTCCACACTACTAGACAGCCCTAGTGTGGAAGTACCTGCCCAAGATACATAATCTAACACTTAATAGGATCTCCTACTCCAAGGGCTCAACTAGTTCGAGTCCCAATGCCTTATACCCTGACCTCGTTGGGGAAATGCAAAGAGAAGCATATAAAGAGAAGACCACTCTGATACCACTAATTTGCATTTATGAGGGAATGAAATGAAACACAAAAATAAGACAAAAACACAGAGATACAATAAATCTCAATTTATATTAAAGAATGAAATATGCAGATATTGTAAAAGAAAATACATGGTGAAATGAACTCCCTAGAATGGTGGAAGCTTATCTCTGAGAAGAGATGTGATGGATATCTGCATTCACAACAAGATGCTTACAGTGAGGCTCAAAATTCCTTTTTAAAATTAAGCATAAATGAGAAAACCCTAACCCCGGGAGATGAAACACCAAAAGGTTTGTGGGCCCCGATGAGGGTAGTTGATACATCAACTTCCTAGGGGCACAACTTTTGCATACGATCTTTGTTTGGGGCACTTGGCACCTCGTCAAAAAGGTATATCCGAGAAATATACATTATGTTCGGCCTAAGATATTCTTTTATCTAGATGCTAGGCATTGTTGAGCCAAAAAAATGTTGTTTAGGGCCTCAAAACGACCTCAGAATTTTGGGACCGCAAAAACTATAGAAAATTGCTAAGGTGGAAACTATATTTTGAGCTAGTGGAATGGGTGGGTGGCCACTGATGTCCACCTGGATCATCAAGATTTGTTGAGGATGGAGTTTTCAAAGGGGTTGACCCTCTAGTTCTCCAAAGTGCAAATGTTATTGTCTCTTAGTCATTTTGATTGTCTAAACAACTATGATCCTCAATCCCAAAGAAAACTCGCTTTTGGGAACCTATTGAACAAATGTTATGTGTTTCCCCTTCAAGCATCAACATGTGGTAGAGGGATGGAGCTTCAAATCCTCTCATGAGGAGTTTATCCTAAGTAAGAGTTTTCCTTCTAGCCAGAAACCAAATAAAGGGTGAAACCTTTTGCCATTATAGCTTCGTTCCAAACCTGCTGCTGATTTTTTTCTCTTTCCAACCTATTGTGATTTTCTTCCAAGGAGTAAGTCGATTTTGTGTTGTAATTTCTACTTCCTCGGGTGCCCTACCTTAGTATGTTCGATGTTTGATCGAAATTGATTCTTATTGACCATAAAGGTTGTCAAGGATGTTGCATGAGTTCTCATTCACTCCATATGTCCATTCATATCCCAACTTTTAGGACCGATAGGAATTTTGAGGATTGTATTCAATCTCCTTCCAATAATGATAGATTGTTGTCTAGCCCAGAGATTAGAGGATTGTTTTTTCTTCTTGAGGAGAGGCATTAGAGGATATAATGTGGTCTTACTCCTAGGAATAATCCCAAAAGAGGGATGCAGAATCATTTCTAATCTCCCAAAAATAATGCTTTTAAATTAAATATTTGTGGASACGAGCRTTGTTCCATATGAGGGAACCTTGACAAGAACCTTCCATTCTAATTAGATTTCCTCCATCAATGTTACTAGAATATTTTTCTCACCATATCTTTCCCCATAACTTGTTTTGACATTCGATCTAACTCCACCATGTTTTGGTTGCAAGTGCTTTGCTTATAATTAGAGGGTATTTTATGCCTAGTCCTCCTACCCATTTGGGGAGAAATACCTTGTCCTAGGCCACCAAGGCCCATTTCTTTCCTCGCTTGGGCCTCTCCACATAAAGGTGTGCAGAATGTTCCTAATTTGTTTGATGATCTTTGATGGAGTTGCTAGAATGAAAATGAGGTAGAGAGGCATGGATTGCAAGAGGATTTTCTTAGGGAATTATCAATTAAGGGTGCTCTTAGGTATTTTGAGGGAAGGTATCCTGGCTGAAATCCTAAAGTTTGGGAAATATTTTGTTGGATGTTGAGAGGAGTGTTGAAAATATGAATGAAGGACTTATCATGATTCATTCAAGCACTCGATGCAAGCATAAAGGTATCAAGAATGTGCTTGATGGATTTGGTTTCACAAATAGTAGGGGTGCCCATCAGTAGTTTGTCATCCATGAGTTGAAGATGAGAGAGAGGCTCAAAGTCCTAGTGGAGATTTGACCCTCTAAGTCTGCTTACTTCAAAAGATTGTCTAAGGCTTCCACCAAGACCTTCAACCATTAGGATGTAAAGGAATAAGGAGAGTGGATCTCCCCGAATGATACCCCTGGATGGGTTGTAGGTGGAGGAAGGGGAGCCATTAACTAGAATGGGGAAGAAATAAGATGAGACAAGGTTTCCAATCTAGGTTATCCAATCAAGGCTAAACCCAAAGGCCAATAACACTTTTGCAAGAAATCCTAGTTGAGACAGTCATAGGCCTTGGACATGCCCAATTTTATCAGCATCCTAGGGGAAGTGTTGGTTTTTAGGAAGTGAATGTCCTCTTGGGATAGGATGATTTCATCTAGGATTTGTATTTCCTCAATGTAACCTCCCTATTATTGGAAGTTAATATCAGCCATGATCAATTTTAACTCATTAGAAATGAGTTTGGTAATGATTTTGTAGATCGCATTATAAATTAAGGTAAGTCATAAATTGTCCATTGAGATGGATTCTAAATCCTTGGGAATAAGAGCCAGGGATGTTGAATTAAGTTCTTGGAGAATGCTCATGGAAACTCTATATTCTTCCACCACTTTCCAAACTTCCCTTCCAATCACATGCCAACAAGCTTGGAAGACATCTGTTGTGAATCCATTTGGAATAGGAGATTTGCTAGTTGCTATGATTTGAATAGTTTGAGAGGCCTCCTGATAGGTGGTAGCTCTCATTAGACTTAGGTTATGTTGGTTAGAGATTAGGGAATAGATTTTTATTGTGATATATCTAATGGTCGTTCCATTGTCTTTGAGAGGAGGTGACTAATGTGATTTCTCAATTTGTGTTCAATGTCCTAGCACTTTTCCAATATATCTCCTATATCTAATTTAAGGAAGATGATCATGTTGTAGTTCCTTTTACTTAACATTGAATTATGAAATAAGTAGGTATTCTTGTCCCATTCTTTAAGCCATCTAATTCTTTATTTTTGTCTCCACAATGATTCCTATTGCTCAACTCTGATTGAAATTTGAGTTTGGATTTGTTACTCCAGTGATGTTCTTTCCTCAATGATCCCTTCCTTGGTGATGATCCCTTGTAGGATTTCCAGGTCTATTTTAGGTTGATTTTGGGCCAAGAAAATGTTACCAAAAACCTCCTTATTCCAATTTCTAATTTTCTATTTGACTTGTTTCAATTTTTGTTGGAATCTATACAATCTAGTTTCTTGGATTCCATTTGCCTCATCCCACCAACTTTTTATGTTATTTGTAAAATATGGGTGTTCTAACCAGAATTTTTCAAACTAGAATGGTTTGGGTCTGGGGGTCAGTGAACCATCCCAAGATAGTCAAATTGGCCAGTGGTCGGAACCTGTGCAGGGTAATATCTTTTCTTCAAGTGATAACTTGGAGAAAGAAAGTGTTTATTCTATAAGAAAGGAATCCAATCTTTCTACTATTTGTCATGTGCCTCCTCTTTTTTAATTTTGAGTATAACAACCATTGGTAGTTTGTAAGTCTATCAATCTAAGAATGTTGATTGTATCCTAGAAAGCTATATTTTCAACATTCAATCCTCTATTTTGACCTTTTTTCTCATTTAATGAGGTAATCATGTTGAAATATCCTATTAGAATCCAAGGACAATCATTGATGGCTTCTCCAATTGATTTGACACAATCAAGGAAGGTTTTTTTAAGAGTAGGATTGGTAGGGTTGTAAGCATTAGTTTTGAAACCTTGGTCCGTCAAACTGAAGCTTTTGAAGCTAGCCGAGACAAAGTTGGGAGTCTTTATTCTACCTTTTAAAATGATCTGAGATGGGTCCTAGATGATTTCCAAGCTCTCAAAAAAACCTACGGTTGTTGTAGCTATACTTTCACATCCTCTCCAACATTTTCTGGCAATGGATGTCATAGAATTGCTATTACACTTGGTTTCCTGGAGCATTAAGAGAGTGGGTTTGTACTTACTTATTTTATTCTTCAACATGTGATGTTTGCTAATTGCATTTAAACCCCTGATGTTCCATGACATAATATTCATTCTAAATATTTGGTTGAGAGGAGAAGCACTTCTCTGAGAGTCTTTTTGCTTGTTTTGATTCCACTTTGAGTGCACCTTCTTCTTCTAATTTTTGCTTTGTTGATTTCCTTCCCCTTTTATTTTCATCTTTTTTATTCCACTTTGAGTGCACCTGCTTCTTCCATTTTTTTCTCTGTTGATTTCCTTCCCCTTTTATTTTCATATTTTTTATTCCATTTTGAGTGCACCTGCTTCTTCCAATTTTTTCTTTGTTGATTTCTTTCCCCTTTTCTTTTCGTTTGCTTTGAGTCCACTTTGAGTGCACCCGCTTCTTCCAATTTTCGCTTTGTTGATTTCCTTCCCCTTTTCTTTTCCTTTGCATTGGATTTTTTTTTAGATTTGAGTGGGGTGGTTCTAATGCTTAAACCACTATTTGAGTGTGGTTTTGGTTTGAGGCCCCCATCTTAGATTTTCCGTTTCAAAAGTTCCCTCTATATTTGGAGTAGTTGTGTTTCTAGGAGGTTGGTTAAATGATTCTCCCTATGGGAAATTATAAGGGTTGGAAGATCAATCTCAATTAGTTCTAGATCCATGTCTTGTATTGTGTTTCCCTCCTCAAATTCCCCATGGATCTCTTCTTCAACATCTGTTTCTAAAGCTACAACATCCCTTGGACCATTCTCAGGAATGGGGCCAGCAGAATCTGTTTTCCTACATTTGGGATCTTGTTTTGGAGGATTCTTTGTTGGAAATTGTTCTTCAGGGATCCTTGGTGTCTCACCTAATTGGATTTCACCATCACATGTGGTTGCTAAACTTTGGAAACTATTAGGTTCCTTATTTGGGGAACTTGGGGTTCATTTGGTTATTTTTTCCCCTACTTATGCTTACTTGGGACCTTTGTAAAGCCACGTTGGCTTGTAGTATCCTCAGTTTTACAATGCATTGTTTTTGTATTGCAAGGTTAGTCCCTGAATAGATGATTATGTTCATGGAATTTGAAACATCTGAAAGGAATATGCTTATAGTCGAGGGTCTGTATTCATTATGTGTCTTGAAAGTTGACATTGATGGATTCTATTAGAGCACCTGACACATTCATATATACACAAATCCATGCGTATGAAGTATATCTACCATTGTGGGTTACCTTAGAGACTTTCATGAAGTTGATTAGGGTGTTCCTTATACCCATTATAGTCTCCTCCTCCCTCAATTCGTGAGTCAACGAATACATCATGATCCAAATTGATACCTATGTGAAGTATTCTTTCTCTAGTGTGAAACTACTAGTCGATAATATAAGATGCAACCCCGCATAATTGAAAAAATAAGTTCCTTCTTCAAATACTTTGTCTCGGTCTTCAATAATCATAAAAATGATCGTGAAAAAGCCCTTGGAGCCCAATTTTAGATCCACTTGACCTTTGGGCTTCCATCTTGTTTTAACCCACTAGGTTAGGGCCTTCTCTAAAGGTAAAATGCCCATGAATTTTCCAATAATTGCATGGTATTTCATATACTGGATATAGCCAACAATTTTACAGGAAGTGACTTCATACCTTGAATTAATAGTTGTTTTTTCCAAGCACCAATTCTTAAGTTTGTTGTCCTTTTCCTTATTCTGCGAACCATATTTGCTTTGTGCAGGATTGTCCTATTTTCCCTTTCCTTCCCCACCCATTTCATTGGTCGTCTGTCTCACCTTCAAACCACCCTATTCATGTCCTTAAATGACAGGGTTCCTCTGGGTTCTTTGGTTAGAAGCCTCCATTGGATAGGTTAGGCCATTGGATAGGTTAGCCCATCACCCCTCTCCACCAAATCACTACTTGAATCCATTGATTATGTTGTCACAAACCCTATAAGTTCCCAATCCCAATGTTCCTTCCTTTTCTCCATCCTCATTGTCGCCTCGAAAGAGGTTCTTCCACTTTTGTTGCTCCTTCAAAGAAAATATTGTTTCCCCTCGTGATAATGGTGATATTTCAAGAATTTTTCCTCAAACATAACCAAAATTAATACCTATATTTGCTCTTATGATTCCTCCTTATAACCCCTTTGAACCACTACAACTGAGCTTCCAATCAAAAGTTATGATAATTTTAAGTTGACATGCCTTGTAAAGCCCTGATTTAGGATCTTCTCTACTAGACAACCTTACACCTCTTATAACTTCAACAAGTACAATATTCTATTGATGAAAGTTTTACATGATCTACTTTGAGATGTCCTCATCACACTCCCACTAATGCCATGCAATTTGGACCTTCCAAGATAAATTTATGGTGGAATTACCATAACATGTTGCTTTTTCTTCTATTTCAAGAGAGCAAACTTGTATAGCATGTCACTTTGCACTTTTAGTACTCCAAGATCTGAAATTTGGATCTAGAATACCCTGATTCATCTTATTTTTATTGGCACCAATATTACTTCAGTTGGGCCTCTCAATTACCATACATGAGATTTTTGGTAGAACCTATTCTTTAAGAAAGGTTTCAAGACTAAGAAAAACCCTAAGTTCTATAGCCCGTATCACCGAAATTATAGTGAACCATAATTTGAATTTTTTTACCAAAGATACTTTGATGTTTCTTCTTCCAACCCCACAAGTCCCACATTAAGTGATGAACCTTTGGTAAAACCCTTATTAACAACCCTTCATTTATCTAAGTGTTTGACACCTAATTTGACTTAAAAACACCACATATTTGGAATCTATATAAGACTTTATTTATATCATTCTTGTTGTGGTTTGATATGATGATGATTGTTGAACCCTCTTGATATCAATCCCTCCATCTCCAACTTCCTCCTAGTAGATGTGCAAGATATCAGATATAATAAATATGCAGAACAGAAATAAAATGCTAGAAATGGAAAAATAACAGTAATATAACCAACATAATCTCCACAATAACATAGAAATAATATGAGAACAACAACTGAAATAGCACTTTGATTCAAAAAGCAATGTTCACAGGCCTCTTCGAGGGGGCAACCTCTAGTCGAGCAACGCTCTGTTACAATAATCTCCAAGCTAGGGTTTTCATACCCTCGACCCTTATTTATACTAAATATGTCTATTAAGAGAAGCATCTAGAGGAAGATCCTTCTAGAAGCGGAAGCTTCTATTAGGTCCTCTTACATCCGCCTTATTCTATTTTTATTTAAAGGCCTTATTAATATTGACCTTTATTACATCCGAATACATTGATCTACCTATGTGTGGATTAGGACCTTAACATGTCCGCCCCCTTAAAAACAGCCTTGTCCTCAAGGCTTGAGATGTGGAAACTGCTACAGAATGGTAGTTGGTTCCCAAGTGGCATCTGCTGGAGTCATATCTTTCCACTGTACTAGCACTTCCTTGATGGTTCTTTGACACAGGCGACGCTCACGCTGGTCCAAAACTGCTTCTGGCTGTAGCCAAATGGATCCTTCTTCAGCTAACTCTGGAAGGTTGGTTTGAATTCGGCACCTGGTTCCAATCACCTTCTTCAAGCATGAACATGAAAAATAGGATGTAGCTTCAACTAACTGGGCAAAGCTAACTGATATGCGACTTGTCCCACACGCTTGAGAACTGTGTAAGGACCATAAAATTTGGGCACTAGTTTCTGACAATGCTCAGCCTTAAGGGAAGTTTGTTTATATGGTTGCAGTCGCAGAAACACCTGATCCCCTTCTGCAAATTGATGTTCAAAGCGACCTTGATATGCTTGTTGCTTCATGCGATTATGTGCCATGACCAAGTTCTCTTTAAGGGTACGAAGAATATCCTCTCGGGATGTAAGTGTTTGGTCAACCGCCTCGACCTTCGAGGTACCCGGTAAGTATGAGAGAACTGAAGGTGGCTTCTGTCCATATATCGCTTCAAAAGGAGTCATGCGAGTGGTTGTATGGTATGTAGTGTTGTACCACCATTCGGCTAGGGGTAACCATTAAGCCCACTAGTGTTGTTTTTCAGAGGCAAAGCACCTCAGATATGTTTCCAAACACTTGTTGACAACATCCGTTTGACCATCCATCTTGGGATGATAAGCTGAGTTGAGATGCAATTGTGTGCCTTGTAGCTTAAACTGTTCTTGCCAAAAATTGCTTGTGAAAGTTGGGTCACGATAAAAAACAATAGAGTGTGGCATGCCATGAAGCTTGAAGACCTGGTCCATAAAAATTTAAGCCACCGTGGATGCTATAAATGGGTGGTGAAGAGCGCAAAAATGAGCATACTTGGAAAGGCGATCCACCACCACCATTATGACTGATTTATTCCCCGATTTGGGTAAGCCTGT
>JASDQU011175623.1:30362-42055 GCA_032191745.1 Picea mariana
AGTGGCTAGCACAACTAGATTGGTCGAAATCAACTTCCACTCCACAGTCTTGTGTCATGTGTCTATCATCGACATCCTCTATGTGAAAATGATGTCCATATGCCCACATAGATTGGAACAAATGCACCTATAAAAAAGTGAAAAAATCAGTGTCATGTGTCTAATAACCTGACCAATAAAATATAAAATATAGATGTTACAATTTAAAGGTGCATTATGAAGTTAAAAATATACACAAAGAGATTATTACCGAGTTGCTGCACCCAATCCCTATGTTTAGTGCATCCTCTTCAACACATGGGTAACGACCAGATGCACCATATTTATCTCTGACTTGGTCAAAAACCCAATTATTCGGGTATATCATTGGCATATTTTCTTTTAAATGATCAAGATAAGGCATGCTTCTACCATTCAACCATTTGAATTCTTTCCTGTCACTGCCCCATTTCCTCCTCTTCTGTTCGTACAATGCAACCCACGGTTGTGTTTCCTTCAAATTGTAAAGAATGAATTTATTGATGGCATCAATTTACGAATTCGCTGATGTATATATTCATGAAATCAAAACCACATATAGTACATATGAGATCAAATTATACATTATGAAGTTCAGTGTGAATAGTTACTGTGTAGAAATTTGACAAAGGATAAGTCACTTACTTGATGTACTCACTGGCATAATAGAAAGATTCATATGATATGTACCTCTTTGCCATAGACCCCTCGGGTTTTTCCCTTTGTTGAAAAAATCCTTTCAATTTCTTCATGTACCTCTCTAATAAGGGCATCCAATGACAAGAGACCACTCAAAATAATTCAACCTCATCTACTAGGTGAATTAGAATATGAACCTGCAAGTCCATGAAACTTGTCGACAGTTCCTTCTCAAACATACAAACAATCTCAACTATCTCTTGATGCCACCATGGAATGCTAACCATATGAATCTCCTTTGATGTGATCCAACATTCAAATGTAGATAATTTATATATGGCATGTCGTAGGTCCTGGGAGAAGTCATGGTTCATACACCCATGCACGAGCAGAGGATAATGAGACTACAAAGTGAACACATACAAAATTAATTCTGTTTTATCCCATGGAATAAAAATTAAAACAAATAATAAATTCATGTTTTTGAAATATGTACTCTTAGAAGGTTCAAATGGTCATGTGATTTCAACCTCGAAAAATGGTCATCCACAGTGAAGCTACATTGTAGTGAAGACCCATATAATCAAGGCACCTTCACACCCAATATAACTTCCTCAAAGAAAGATCATCTTTCTTCAAAATCCATTGGACATCACCTTCTTTAAAAGACCAAGAGGGACCAACCTCTCCTCGACTTTCTTGTCTTGGCCAATGTTTCTTTTTACTTTTTGAAGAAATAAGATCTCTCCTAAGAACCAATGTGTCACTTTATTTTGAGGATATGAGTCTCCATAAATAATATGAAACATTTGTAAATATATTCATGGGATCTAGTAAGTGGGGAATCTTAAGATGCTCCCAATATGGGAGCTCATAAAAGACATATTTCCTTTTTATCCCAGTGGTCAATTTCTCAACGTAGGTGTAGAATAATTTTGGATCAACGAACATAGGATCCCCATTTGAATCAAACATTTCTTTAATATCCTTATTCTTCTCTCTCTCATATTCTCTAAGCCATTCTATTTGTGTCATTATTGCATGCCTTTGGGTTCTCTCTGGCTTACCATTGAAAGCAAATGTTTCTCTTCTATAAGGGTGTTGTTCTAGGAGGAATACCTTGGAGCAATCATACACTGGCTTTCATAGGTAGTTGTACCACCTAGACTTCAGAGAAGGTCCACAAAATTTACATCCATGATACCCATTTGTTACAAGACCCACAAAATTATTAATGTATACAAAGCACGTTAGCATTGAAGATCAAAAAAATCACAAGAAATTAAATATGCCAAAAAATATTGTTACGTATATACACAATTCAATAAAGATGTAATTTACCAAAGAAAACTCCTAAGCTTGGATAATTATGTGTGGTGTAAGCACATATGCCATACAACGTAAAAATCCTCTCTTTTGCGATGAGTCTTGATACATCCTATACATGTATCCCTTCCCATAATTCCTTCAATTCATCTACCAATGGTTGTTGGTAGACATCAATATTCTCCACTTGTATTCTACCAGGGAGTATAAGAGCCGACATAATATGTTCATTATTCATGGAAAACCATGGGGGGATATTTCTATTGATCACTACTACATGCAAAACAAAATAGTTGGTGTTTTGGAGGGAATATGGGTGAACGCCATCCATGGCTATGTTGAGTCATAGAATTCGTACTTCATCTTTAAATTTTTCGGGCTATGTATCCTCTATATGCTTCATGGCTATTGAATCTGTTGGGATTCTCATAACTCCCTACTCACTTATGTGTGAGGCATGCCATCCCTGCAACATAGCTAATTCTTTGCAAGGAAAGAGCCTTTGAATTTTTGGGATTATAGGCATGTGCCTCAATATCTTATGAGGAGGACCATGTGATTTAACCTTTTTATTTTATTTATGGTACCTATCATGTCCACATTTCAAACATATCTCTTTGTCTACATATTCTCCTTTATATAAAATACAATCATTCAGACATGCATGATATGATATGTACTCAACACCCAACATTTTCAACCTCTGCTTTGCCTCTTCACAGCTACCGAGCAAGACATTATCACTTAGAATAACCTTATCTTTGAATAACCTGTAGTTAGTGGGAAATAGAAATGTACAATTCCATTTAACATTCATAAAACCAACCGTTTTTAATGTTGATTGTGTGACAATATTTATCAAATACAAGGGACTTGATGGTCAATTACCTCAATATTTATGAGAAACACGCGTTTGATATGCCAAACTTTGCTTTCAAGTTGTACAGTAAGATTTTTGTCCCCAATTGGGTAGACTTTGACCAGATAGGTCCAAAGAGAGGGGTGGTGAAAGCAAATTTCAGGCTTTCGAAAAAGGTATCAATGATATGAGCATCATCCCCCAGCTAATCGTTCTAGAATGCATCTAACAACATTGTCTCCATGGCAGTCGTATCCCGTAAATAATCACCCATACCAACCTCTATTTGATTGACTCCATTGCCAACTTGTTAAGAACTATTATAGTTGTAGTCATACCTAATTGGTTAATCTGAAAGTAGTGAGAATTGAATAGGTGGTTGATTCAACCATTCTTGGTACGCTTCCTCTCCGAGTTGTAATATTATTGCAACCTTCTCTAGATTTGACATTGTAGTGGGGTGCAACAAAAGATGATAGGTAGGTCTTTCATCATCAAAATCCTAATTTCAAAAATATTGAACATTAGTACATCAATGATATTAGTAAGTGCAATGCAATTGGTTTGTTCAAATTACATTATACCAAACAATTATTACAATTATTGACCCAGGATTGCAGCTAGAAGATGGCATGTTACAATTGGCAGGGTAAAGAAGATGTCCATTTTCATCTACCAACTACTTACGATATGTTTCTCATGATAAGAGCTTTTGACGTTTTTGAGYTGGCGGAATATTTTCTGCATCTGAGCTTGATTCTGAATTAGGATCTTGCAAATTTTGATACATTTTTATTCAAATTGACATGGATAAAAAAATAAATACAATTAGATAATCGAAATATAAATAAAATCCGAACTTACTGGAGATGGAAAGGGAGAACTCCACGATGGAATTTGAGCAATACGGAACGGGTTGGAATTTGAAGAATTGGCCATTTGATATTATGATCTTTTCTCCCTACAATTGAGCAAAATCAACAATAATTTTTTAAGAATAATACGAATTTAAGAGGAAAATGCATACTTTGAAGTAATACAAGTCATGTGGATGTTGATTGATTGGGTTGGTTTTCATTTATGTCAACCCTTGAAACAAGTCCAATAGCGAATTCCGGTAGCCCTAGTGGTGTGGGTTAGGAACCCATGTTTGTTTGATAAATAATGTAATGAAGATCAATGAATTTTTAGGTGAGACTATTCTATATGGATAATAAATGTCGTGACATTTCCGGTGATATGTGGTACGTCACATAACTCCTCACGGTTAGGGAGATATGTCCTTGTAAAGTTGAAGAACCCTTTAGAGTATTCTAGAATCCCATAGAAGGTCAACAAGAAGTCAAAATCTTCTAGAAAGTCCTAAATAAGTTTCCCTAGTCAAAGTGGTTGCAAAATAAGTTAATTCAATAATAACGCAGTTGCAACATGAAGGGTAAAGAACTTATGAGTTGACTAATTAAGGAATAGTTGGTTGTAATAAGAAAGTGGTTAACCCTAGAAGATGGAGAAAGGGGTAAAACAGTTTCCAGGAAACTTCTAGAAGAAGGCACTTGGAAAAGTATAAATAAGAAAGAAAGGGATTCCTATTAGCACCTATTGAGATTAATTGAATATATCTATTGTGAAATGTTATGGGTAGGTACTATTGACAAATATAAAGTAGCAGAGTTCAACGAAGAGAGAAGTTGCAGGAGCCGAAGGGTCGATACTTTTGTTATTGATCTAGGGTTTTACTGAAGACATCGACGAGTTTAAAAACTATAAAGACACAAACATTCGTAGGCTATAGTAGGACAAAACACAGACATCCACGAGCTTACTAAAGAAAAGTCATGGATCTGTTGCCAAGATGAAGAGAAGGAAGATCATATTCAATATTAGTGACAAGTTGCAGAGATGTGAAGTGGCTATAGGAAGGTCTGACAGTGAGAATATACAACATAGCTATCTACAATAATAAAATGTATGTTATATGCTTGTTGCAGTTGGCCTTTGGTGATGGATTAGGGTTTTGTCATGGGAGATTGAGCATGTTCCATTGAGGGACTATTGGCTGGTTGGTACAATTTGTATAAGACAAATATACATAGATACATTGCTATTGTATTAGTTGTTTGTGTTGATTAAGATTAGTTGTCATTGATGTCAACCCTTGAAGAAAGAACGATAGCACAAAGGTTTGGGTAATGGACCCAAGTTTGTTTGATGTAAATATGACTCATTATTTTCTTGTCATGGTTGATAATAAGTACAGATGAATGAACTCCAAAGTGGTCCCCTTATGGTGAAATCCCTCACGGGAAGACGCTTTGCGGATTGAGTTATCCTAGAAGTATGGTTAGAGAACTCATGCTTATTTGTGGAATAATGAGATGAAGGTCAGTGAATTTTTCAGTGAAACTATCCTATATGGATAGTTCTTGTCATTTCATTTTCAGTGGTATGTGGAACGTCACATAACTTCTCACGGTTAAAGAGTTATGGCCATGAGAAGTTGGAGAACCCAGGGTTGGGTAATGAACAAGAGTTTGTTTGATGGATAATGGTATGAGTTTTGATATATTTGTAGGTAATACTATTCTATATGGATGGTACATGTCATTCCATTTCTAGTGGTATGTTGAACGTCACATAACTCCTCACGGTTTGAGAGTTATGGCCTTACGAAGTTGGAGGACCCTCTTATGTCATCTATGTTGTTCCYGAGTTTATGTTTTAAGGCTATAAAACATACCGTCGAGGCATCCGAAAAAAGGGTTTTTATCAAAAGACTTTTAAAATAAAGAAACAAAGAAAACTTGATCAGATTCAGTTTCTCAACTGTCTCTGTCTTGCTTCCCATTGCTCTTGGATGCTAATATCACGTTCGATAGCAACCCACGATCTTTCTAACACAGTCCTATTGGTCGCTGTTTGCAGAATAGTATTAAATAAGTTTAGGGCAATGCTTGTTTGATTATGAAGACTAGGTTCTACGTTTGGTTGTCTGCCGTTAGGAACTGTCATGGGTGATAGGGTTTTAAATGTTTGTAAATAGGTTTTTTATCAATTGATTACTTCAGAGTTTCAGAGATGATATTAATGAGAACAACTTTAAAATCTAAAACAGTAATGTAAAAACACAATCAAGGCCGTTTCCTGGTTTTGTAACAATTTTGAAATTGTAAACGATGAAACATAAAACAGAGAAATATAAGGCTTTTATCTAGAAAGAATCTTATACTTCAATGAACAATGATGTAAGAAAAACAATATTTCTAACAGAATTAGATATTAAGGAACAGAAGGTTTACAGGTCTTAAAATCACTAAAGTAATTTCAGAGGAAAGACTGTAAAACATTCAACATCTAAACCAATCTGAAACAATAAACAACAATGTGTATAACTTCAAATTGATTCACTTGCTAGAAACACACATTAAAAAGAAAATTTAACAAAGCATGATAAACAGGGGAAGAAACATAGTCACAAAATTGCAAGATCCAGAATCTTGTTTGCGATTTATATTCCGATGAACTTCAAAGCTGATATTACAAAAATTGGCCTTCTCCAAAATTTCTGAAGCCCCCTTTCCTCCTTTCGGAATTATATTTATACCTTTCTATCAAAGTTTTTTTCATTGGTAACTAACCAACCTCCTAATATTACGGTTACATAAACTAATGTCAACCGTTCACAATTTCTATCAAAATTCTAAAAATAAAAATATTTACAAATGTCTTAAATTTGCGTTGATGAGCTTTCTTTCTCTGCTTCAACGCATTGAACATATTTCTCTAAAAAATTTACCAAGACCTTAGAAGCCTCAGGTACTTCGTTTGCTTCAAAAGAGAAAAAACTTTTTTGTAAGCCTGGTAACTGGTTTGCTATTGTTTTCTCTGTGAATTTAACTTTTTTCAGCTTTGAACTTGAAGCTATCATCCACTTGTCTATTTCTGCAATGTTGACAATTTTAATACTTGAAATTTATGCTTTCTTTTCTTCGAGTTCTTCTTTTGATTTCAACTGATACCTGGTAATGTTGATTTCACCTAATAATTCGAAAAAATCATCTGTCCCGATATTTACTGAATCTTTTTCAATAAGATTGAAGATCCTTTGACAATCTTCATTAATTCCTTTTGTAATTCTTTTATACTCTGCCAATTTTGTTTCCCAAACTTTTATCATCATATCTCCTTTTAACTGCTCCGAAATGGATAATTTCTGGCTCTTCCCAATTTCTTCTTTTTGTAAAGAAGTTATTACCTTTTGAAAAGAATTCCTTGCTGCTTTAGCTTCTTTTTCTTTCTGAATTACATTTTCCATAGACCTATTTGACTCTTGAAAATAATTCTGGATGATCTCCAGATTACATAATATTTTCTTTTGTTCTTCCTCAATGTTTGAATATATCTCTGATGCTTTAGTCTTGAAAAGTTCCATTTCAATCACCTGATTAGTAATTGAAATAATTTTATCTTGCAGAGATTTATTTTCATCACCCAACTTTTGCACTTGTTCTTGAGTAACCTGTATCATGTTTCTTGCTTCATTTAAGTTTTCATTCAACTTTTGAATTTCTTGTAGGTCTTTGAGTCTAGCTTGTTCTAGACCCTTTTGTATCCCCCAACCAATAATTTTTTCATTTTCCTTTAATCTGTCCTATAGCTACATTATTTCCCGATCCTTTTGCTCTAGCATAGTGGTTAGATTTCCTACAGAATACATGTTGGCTGATGCTATAGCACCCATGGTTCCTGCTCTTTCTGTAGCGAATTCTCCTTCATTGAGTTTCTAACCATCAATGATAATTTTATGTTTTTTGATCCTTCTTTCTCCTACAGGATGAATTTCCTGTTTCAAGACAACTCTTCATTTTTTACTAAAAAAGTAGTTAGATGAAGGGATTTCATCTTTGGTGATTGGCTCTAAATCACTTACATATAGAACTCCCTCATGAGGGGTTCCGAAAGTGGACTGTAGTGGGGTCAATGCTGTAATAGGACTGCCCAGTTCCTTTGAAGCTGTTCCTCCAACATTTTCTGGGATATCAATCAGGACTATTGGACTGGTTTCTATTCCTTTTCCATTTTCTGTTTGTGTTTCTTTGGTCTGAGAGCTCTCTGTATTCTGAGGAGGTATTTCAGACTCTTTCAATTTATCCTTGTCACGACTTATCCTGAATAATGGTTTCAAACCCTGGAGGAATTGTTTCTTGTTCTGGTGATGAAGTTGACATTTCACCTTGTAAAACCTATGGCAGGCACTTTAGTCTATGTCCTTGAAAATATGCAAACCCCACCTGTGCATCAGGTGACAAGGCCTGCACTCTATTCTGCACTTCCTCATAAGTTTTAACACCTTTGAAAATATCATCAAAAACAGAAATTTCATGTTCGTAAGCTTTTAAATTACATTGTGTGAAATGCCGACTGATTATTTGATGAGGATCATGTTTCTTGAGCTCGATGTCTACTAGCTTAACCTCTTCCAATGAATCAGCTTCTGATTTAGAATGACCTATTTTTAATAAGGTAAATTTCCCGATATGAACAGGGAAGGATGGCCATGCATTTTTCTGAAGGATTTTCAATTCTAACCCAATGCCGCCTTTGGCTAACTGGTAAGCCACTTCTCTGCATACCAATCTATCTGGTAAAAATTTTGGGAGTGCGTGAGGTGGAATGGAACATCCATAAACCCTTACATAAAAAAATTTTTCCTCAATAAACTAATCGACGACCGATTTGAGGTTTTCTGTGATTGTGTTGGAAATGCGAGGGGGTTCGCATCCAAAAAATATTTTGTGCAAAGGAATAATTACATAATGGCAAACATTATAAAAAAAATTCTTAGCATTCTCTTCCCACAGAGATGAGTGGTACTCATGGACAGGTTCTGGGCAAGAGGCATTCCAACTCCAATTCATTAATGGGAAAGGAGTCATAAAACAAATGGCATCCATGATATAAGCTGGCATATAAAAAGCCACTGACTGTCCTTTTGACCTAGCTGTTTTGTAATTCATAACTTCTGATGTAAGGTTATCTGATAAAATTTTGTGCCAATTAAAACTGCGTCCCTCTGAAACTTCCTCTAAGAAAGGTGTCCAATCTGCATGAAAATGAAAAGGATCCTTTCTCCCAAAAAGTCTACACAACATCATTGCTGCATAAACCATATATTCATTTAATGCAGCTGAAGCATAGACTCCATGTAAATCAACCCTAAACTTGTTTTCTTCTCTGGCCCATCCTTTTATTATGTCAGGGTATGTTTGGCCACCTTCAATGCACTCTTTTCTTTGAAATGCATCTACAAACTCATAATTAAAAGTGTGTCTATAATTGGGCGAGAGCTTATACATTACTTGAATATGTTCGGGCCTTTATGAGCCGATGACAGCTCCTTGCTCGTTCAAAATACTTCTGGTCAAGACATCTACTTTATCCAGAGCCCAAGCGATCATATCGGTATATGACACAAGTCTCGGACGTGCAGCCACCTTATGAAGTTCAGTCTCGGCAATATCTCGGAGGTGATTGTCCGCACCAGAGTCCGCATATTTAAGCTCATCCTCCAGTTTTTCTGCAATTGCAGTCCATGATTTGACAGAGTGTGCTACCCCAGCTGCAGTGGTATCAGAAATAATATCACCTTCTGGTTGCTCTTCATTTTTCTTCGAAGCCTTTTTGGGTGCCATAGCTCTGTGTTCACTTGAAAACCTGTAACATAGAGGAACTTAGCTTCGAAATGATAATGTAAACGTTTCAAAATTTACTTCGAATATATCATAAAAACATTGAGATTTGTACCTCTATTATGAATTTAAGGCTTTTAATGCAAAAGAAATTCCCGAATATATGCATTTAATGTTTGTACTTGAGTTTTCTCAGTATTTTCAAATATAATAGAAACTTACCAAATTGGACAATTGCCATATTAAAAATCATTCATAAAATGTTTAACTATAAATCTTGTTTATACGAATGATTAATTAGTATTAATCTTGAATTAAATTTGAAAACATTCTTATCGGAATTTCAGAACTTTTGATGCCAAGGAAATAAGTTATCGAAGAATCCCGAGGGCCGAAATCGCGACGTATTATTTAAGTTAGAACATTTTTATTATCTTAATTAATCTAGATTAGATCTTTTCAGGATTTCATTAATCGGAAAATCAGGGATCGGGAAATCGGGAAATTTGATGACATGAAATCTACTTCTCCCAAAACCGCGAATCTCGATATCCCGATGTCATTATCAATTCTTAATCAGGTTTAACGGTAATTAGATTAATTCAAAACTCTACTTAAGGTTTAAATGTATCGGGGATCAGGAAATCGGGAAATACGATGTCAATATTCTTTGTTCTCACAAAACCGTGATTCTTGAAATCGCGATGTGATTAACTTAAAGTTTAGAACCCGTTAATTTTGAATTAAGTAAATTGTGTTTTAAATAAGGATTAATGTATCGGGAAATCGGGGATCGGGATTTCACTATTCAATTTGCGTTAATATTTGTTCATTCAAAACTCTGAATCCCGATATTCCGATATAAATTAAAATTCTTTAAGTTTTAAAATTACTGCCCATTTAAAAGATCATTTGAACAGGTGTTTGAAAACTTATGTTTATTTAGATTTTTATCATTCTTTGTCTAAAAATGAACCATAAAGGCATCGCGAATTCATCGAAGATGAAATTTTTTGCTTTAGGAAATTTATAAAATGCAAAAACTCAAAGATACAAATCTTTTATCCTTTAAGAATAAAAAATTCCAGGTATGTTTCAACATAGGCTCCAACTGGGGACCTCGTCTCCCTGCGGGATGAGGAGAACATGCAGATTCAATGCCTTCATTGGGTAATGGGGTCAAGGGTTTATCTCTGATAAACTGATCAAGGAGTAAGAAAAGAGAATACATACAGTCTTTGAAAACCTTTTCAAAAATTATTCACTTATTTGAAATTCAGATATAGTCTTCTTCAAAATTCTCCTTCTTATTCCAAAATTGAGTTAGTATTGAGATGATTAGAACAATCTTTAGAAACTCAACAGATTATTGAACATTTCAGCCTGCATCAGTCGAAATAAAAATCATAATTTTAAAACTGGGAAGCTCTATTTTGACTTAAGATGAATATCCGATTTTTGAACAATTGATTACTAGAATAGAGTTATAGATAAGTATAACAACCTTACAGATACCTCAGATATTGCTTCACTGCCAGCAGGCCTGTTCAGTACCCCGGTGAAGTTATCTGTCCCTTTTCACTGAATTTCCTTTCACCGCTTCGAGTGCTAATTTTATGTTTAGACATTGCTTCACTGCCAGCAGGCCTGTTCAGTACCCCGGTGAAGTTATCTATTTTCTTTTTATTTTTAGACGAGGGTAATCATTTAAATGAATTTCCTTTCATCGTCTGTAGGACTAGATGGGGGCAATCAATTATGAATTTCCTTTCACCATCTGTCTTATAGTTAGCTCATGTTTACGAAGCGGGGGAAATCAGTGATACTTAATATCTCAGGGGTGGTGATCTGTGTAAAATTTTATAATAAAGGTTTGTCAACTTGTTTTGATTATTCTAGACCAATTGTTCTCAACCTTCAAAACCTCCTTAGTCTGTAGAGAAAAAGGAAAAAATATTTCCAAGGGATCTTCTTTTAAGCAAGCTTAAAAGTTCAGATAAACTGTTAAGAGACTTAAGATATTTAAAGTTAATCTCAAACCTACCCATTTTTGGTCAAAGAGAAAAATCATGAGAACTGACCTAACTGAATTCAATCATTTGATAATTTTCAAAGTCAATACAAAATCTCTTCAACTCTGATACAATTTTTAAAAAGATAATACT
>JASDQU011175623.1:49393-65261 GCA_032191745.1 Picea mariana
CAAAAAGAAGAAATTGGGAAAAGCCAGAAAATATCCATTTCAGAGCAGTTGAAAGGAGATATAATGATAAAAGTTTGGGAAACAAAATTGGCAGAGTATAAAAGAATTACAAAAGGAATTAATGAAGATTGTCAAAGGATCTACAATCTTATTGAAAAAGATTCAGTAGATATCGTGACATATGATGTTTCTGAGTCATTAGGAGAAGTCAACATTAACAGGTATCAACTGAAATCAAAAGAGGAAATCGAAGAAAGGAAAATAGAAATCTCGAATATTAAAATGGTCAACATTGCAGAAATAGATAAGTGGATGATAGCTTCAAGTTCAAAATTGGAAAAGGTTAAATTCACAGAGAAAACAATAGCAAGCCAGTTGCCAAGTTTACAAAGAAGTTTTTTCTCTTTTGAAGCAAATGAAGTACCTGAGGGTCCTAAGGTCTTGGTAAATTTTTTAGGGAAATATGTTCAATGCGTTGAAGCAGAGAAAGAAAGCTCATAAACGTAAATTTAAAAGATTTGTAAATATTTTTATTTTTAGAATTTTGAGATAGAAATTGTAAACGATTGACATTAGTTTATGTAACCGTAATATTAGGAGGTTAGTTAGTTACCAACGAAAAAATTTGATAGAAAGGTATAAATATAATTCCGAAAGGATGAAATAGGGCTTCAGAAATTTTGGAGAAGGCCAATTTTTGTAATACCAGCTTTGAAGTTCATCGGAATATAAACCGCAAACAAGATTCTGGATCCTGCAATTTTGTGACTATGTTTCTTCCCCTGTTTATCATGCTTTGTTAAATCTTCTTCTCAATGTGCGTTTCTAGCAAGTGAATCAATTTGAAGTTATATACATTGTTGTTTATCGTTTCAGATTGGTTTGGATGTTGAATGTTTTACAGTCTTTCCTCTGAAATCACTTTAGTGATTTTAATACCTGTAAACCTTCTGTTCCTTAATATCTAATTCTGTTAGAAATATTGTTTTTCTTGCATCATTGTTCATCGAAGTATAATATTATTTCTAGATAAAAGCCTTATATTTCTTTATATTGTATTCCATTGTTTACAATTTCAAAATTGTTACAAAACCAGGAAACGGCCTTGATTGTGTTTTTACATTACTGTTTTAGATTTTAAATTTTTTCTCATTAATATCATCTCTGAAAATATGAAGTAACCAATTGATAAAAAAACCATTTACAAAACCTTTTAAAACTCTATCACCCATGACAGTTCCTAACGGCAGACAACCAAACGTAGAACCTGGTTTTCAGGATCAAACTAGCATTGCTCTAAACTTATTTAACAGTATTCTACAAACAACAACAAATAGGGCTGAGTTAGAGAGATCATGGGCTGCTATTTAATGTGACATTAGCATCCAAGAACAATGGGAAGCAAGACAGAGACAATTGAGAAACTGAATCTGATCTAGTTTTTCTTTGTTTCTTTATTTTTAACGTCTAATCATAAAAATCTTTATTCGGATGCCTTGATGGTATGTTTTATAGCCTTAAAACATAAAATCAGGAACAACAACAGATATGCTAAAAAAGGAAAGCGAAGTAAAATGGATTGTAGAATCCAAACCATCTTTAGAGCGTGTTAAGAAATCCATAGGAGAAGCACCCGTATTGGTTAATCCTGACTATACAAAAGAATTATTAATCTTCTCCTTTGCTTCTAAACATACTATGGCAGCAATGATCCTTCAAAAGAACGAAGAAGGATTCGAACAACCAATAGATTTTTTCATCAAAAGCCTCAGAGATGCAGAGCTAAGATATGATATTCTCGAAAAGTAATCTTATGCGATGGTGAAGGCTCTCAAGGATTTCCGAACATATGTCTTGCACTCCAAAATAATTTCTTATGTACCAATAAATGTGATTAAAGATATCTTGGTTCAGCCAAACAGTGATGGAAGAAGAGGTAGATGGTTAGATACAATTCAAGAGTTTGATTTAGAAGTGAAACCACCCAAACTAATGAAAGGTCAAGGTATGGCAAGGCTATTAGCCGAATCAAATTTCATAGCGCTTGGAATGAATAAATTCTAATCACATGATTCTCTTCTAGATATAGAGGATATTGATGATCATGCACCCATTATTCAGATTGAAGAAAAGTTTTCCTCATCATCTTGGTACTATGATATTTTTACATATCTCCTTACTCTTGAATGTTCAAGTGACATGGCTTCTTCAAAATCAAGAACTTTAAAGCTACATGCAATTAAGTATTGCATCATTGAGGGTAAGTTATACTGGAAATACCCTTTGGGTTTCCTGTTATGTTGCCTAATAGAATCCGAAAAAGAAGGTTTCATTGACGAATTTCATGAAGGAGTATGTGGAGGACATCATGCCTGGAGAGCAACAACTTACAAAATTTTAAGGGCATGATATTATTGGCCGAAATTGTTTATTGATGTGAATGAAAGGGTTAGATCTTGCAATTTATTCCAATTGTTTGCTGGTAAGAAAAATCTTCATGCCTTACCTTTAATTCTAGTAAAAGCTTAAGCTCATTTCCAACAATGGGGCCTAGACTTCATTGGATAAATTCATACACAATCGAGTGCTCAACATAGATGGATTCTGACCGCTACTGACTATTATACGAAATGGGTTGAATCCATTCCAACTCGAAATGATACATATTTATTAGTGATAAAATTTTTGGAAGAAAACATCCTAGCAAGATTTCGTTGTCCTAGGAAAATAGGTATTGATAATGCTTAGGCTTTTAAATCTATGGCAATGATCAATTTCTATCAGAAATACAATATTATTTTAGGTCATTCTACACCTTATTATCCTTAGGGAAATGGTTTGGTTGAATCATCTAACAAGATTTTTATGACTATAATCAATAATTTTTCCACAGAAAACAAAAATCTTGGCATATACACCTAAAATACGCCTTATGGGAAAACCAAATTGGCACCAAGAAATCTATAGGTATGTCTCATTTCCAATTAGTTTATGGTACTGATGTTATTCATCCTATTAATATTTCTCTTCCTATGATGAAACTCTAGTAGGATGAAAATGAAGAGCCAAATGATGTTACGAGAAGAATAAATCAAATCATCGAAGTTCAACAAAATAGAGTAGAAGTGGATGATAAGCTCCAAAAATAGCAAGATAATATGGAAGCTCTTTTTTATAAAAAAACTAAAGACAGGGAGTTTCTTCCTCGCGATTTAGTTTTAAAATGGGAAGATAGAAAGGAATACGCAGGGAAACATGGAAAATTTGATAATCTCTGGCTCAGACCTTTCAAAATCACAGCTGTCGAGGGAAAAATTCATTCTCGCTGGAAAATATTAATGGAGAGATTCTTGAGGCCCCTATCAACGGGCGTTATTTAAAAAATTTCTTGCAGTAGTTACATTTTAGATTTTCATTGTATATATCGTATTGGATTGACATTGGCAATTTTAATTTTCAATTTTTCTTTTCTTTTTGTAAATTATTTGAGTCATTGGATCATGTGTTGTAAATATTTTCAATAAATTAATGATTTCTTGACATCATTAAAACAAAAAATAAAAAACGTTTGTATCACATATCATCTCTATTCTACAAGATTATATGATATTTTGTATTTCATTCCTTTTGAAGAATATATCTTTTTGAACATGAGATGAGGCTAGATAAAAACTTGACACTTGTCTTTGAAGCATTTGATTTCTCTAAAAAAAATAGGTGATAAATAAATAATTTTCCCTGCTGAAAATTCAAAAGGAAAATAAGGTATGAGTCCCTACTCCTCTTATAGTTCAAATAAAAATAAAAAATTCTTTTTGAAATGAATGTGAAGGAAGCTTTTGTCATGATGATATTATCACGTGACATAAAAATCAGAGGTGTATAAAATTATAACTTGAAGTCTCATGTCGATAAATTCTAAAGCCATCTCTGAAATGAAAATAATAATAATAATAAATGAACTCAAAAGAAATCTGAATTTAAGACACAAAATTGTGTGGGATTAGGATTTTTTGTTTCAAATCCTCTGAATACTTGATTTGGTTATTTTACCTATCCCCGAATTTTTATTCATTTCATATTGTATTTCTCCTTTCTCCTCCTTTTAGTCTTCAGAGGAATAAATAAACTTACCTTGACTCTGAAAACTTAAAAACATATTTTCAAAACAAGGTTAGTCTAAAATCTTTATGTTCCTTTGATTTTAATTGAAAAAGTATGTCTAGGCTAATCTTGATAATTTTAGCTCTGCTATCAGACTTTAGACTGACTAATTCGCTCAAGGTTGACCCCTGAAAAGATTAAAATTCCAAAAAAAAATTCCACTATAGGCGAAGGTGTATTGAAAATCGGAAGAAAGTTAGTTTCATAGTATTCTTAAAATTGTTGACATACCTTCTTTCCAATCTAAAGATTTTAAACAAATATCTTCCCTTGTATGTTACATATAGATTGATTGCCCCCACTTCAAAATGTTAAAATAACTAGACAAATGGTGAAAGGATATTCATAATTCGATTTCCCCCATCTTGTCCAAAAGAGATGATGAAAGGAAATTTGAATATCGATTGCCCTCATCTCAAAAAAATGAAAAAGTGTTAATTGAAGTGGTGAAAGGAAATTCAATGGGAGAAGTAGATAACTTCACTGGGGTACTGAACAGGCTCACTGACAGTGAAGCAATATCTATGATATCTGCAAGGTTGTCATACATATCTATACATCATACTCTATTATCTAGTTCTCTTTCCGATGATTGTTTACATCCTAAACCAACTAGGGATTCCCTAAATAAATATGTTACATCTGCTTAACCTTGAAGCGAACAAAATCAGTGGAAGCTGATATTTTAGTTAAAATTCTTTTGATTATATTAAACAATTTTGAAATCAATTTTAAGAAAAAGAAATTTTTAGTAGCCTAACTTGAGATCAATCATTTAAGTATGTTTTGAAGGTTTTTGGACTCAAATAATTTCATTTTTCTATGTATGATTAATTCCTAAATAAAACTAGAAAATGTTTTTCAAAAAGAAATAATGACTCCATTTACCCAATAAAGGCACTTGGTATACTGTTCTTTCGCACCTCATAGGGAGCCACAATCCCCAAATGGATCCTATGTTATAATACGTATAATTTTGATCTTTGAACTTTAGATTTTGTCTCTTAGAAATAAAAAAATTTACCCAAAAAGCAAAAAATTAGAGAATTGCCTTTTAATTATAAAATAAATCGATTGGTTGTTATTTATCAATAAGGTGCTTACAATATCTATCATCGATTAGTTACTCTAATTTTGTCGAATGGTCCTAATGATCTCTGAATATTATAAGCTGCCTAAGTTTTAAAAGAAAATATTTAGCAGTCAGTTCAGAGCTTCGCGCTTCGAGTATTCCAACAAATCTAAACAACAAAAACCTCGAAACTCTGAAGTCCTGAAGATAGTCACTCGTGATAATTTCTAAAGGACTTACGGACGCATCATATGACACATGTCTTTTAAATATTTTCTTGGGTTGAGACGTGGCACTTATTTTTGACATTTACGTCGGATGATTCACACATTTTCAAGTGACACGTGGCACCTCCCTTTTCTTGACACATCATAAAAAATGATTTCATATTTGCCATGTCACTCCGGGAGATTTCACTTCGAGAGTTTTAACAAAGATTGAGTTCACAAACCGTCAAAGTATCGAAGTGTCGAAGTAATGAATATTACAAAAAGTAAAAAGTGTTTTAAAGAGTTAATAAAACATTTAATAACTAAGGTTAATCATGATTAAGTATTAATTAATAACTCCACAGTTTCCGACTTCAGGGAATTTCTACCCTGTCATAACCAATCTTCCAAATGCCGAACCATCGAAGTGTTAATGACATTTATGATTAACTAAGGTTAATGATTTCAATAAATAATGTGAATCACCAGGTAATAAATTCCATTAAGTTTTTAATAAATTCTTCGTCAGTAGATCTATACGAAGAACGATAGACTTTATGAATAAATCTCTTCGAATTTCAAAATCATTTTATCATTTGCAATTAGCAGTTTTTCATTCAGTGAAGAGCTTACAGAATTCTCTTGTTATAGGAAGGCTAATTTTATTTCCTTAAGGAATATGGCGCCACGAAAATTTGCAAGGAAGCTTGATGGCTCAGGTGATGATTCCAATCCAAATGCAGACATTCTATTAGACACAACTCCATGAGTCACAGACGCCATTAAGTCCTAGAAGTAGGTTTATGATGTTTTAGAGCATGGGATTATTAACTGTCCAAATGACTCTACCGAGGAAGACGACGAGTCCTTTTCAACCAAGATTAGATTGGTAGCATAGTTAGAACTACATAAGATTGTTGCACGACCTAGAATTATACCCTACAATGATATAATAAATTGGGATTTGGAACATATCTTCATCCAAACCAAAAGCATCATCAACCACCAGAAGACCATCGTCGAATATTTTCAACTAGAGAATTCACAAGTAATGTATAAGATTTCCCCTACACCCAAATATACTTATAATACAACATTTCTTCTAGATTTCGAAAGAAAAGAATACACTCAATACAGTATAAAAGGTCATGATATAATCAAGACCTGGTGGGGGAATCCAGAAAACTTCAGAGCCGACACTCATGGTATGTATTCCATGACGTCCTTAGATGCTCATATGTTATATATAGCCATGATTCTCTATTGTTTGTTTTGGAAAAAGAACCCTACACATTTCTCAGTTGAGTGGGTAGATATAATGAATGAAGTAGCCGAGGGTTATACCTTCAATTGGGATAAAATGATATTTTATAATTTGGCCAAGGAAATTGTTGAATATCAATCATCAAAATCAAAAGGGAAAACTGCTCCTTTTTACATGTCAGCATATATTATGGATGCCATTTGTTTCATGACCCCATTTCCCCTGATGAACTCAAGTTGGATCCCAACTGTTTCTGAGCCAATACATTTCTACCACTACAAATTATGGGAGGAAAATTTCAAAGATTTATTTTAACAAATTTGTCACAGTGTAGTGGTACATGTTCACATAGCTATCTATGGCCACCTGCTTCCCAGGATTTCAGAAAATATTACGGGGAATTTAGGCATACTTTCACATTGGTTTATTGAGGATAATTTCTCTTAAATTATATTATTTGGTTGTTCCGTTCCTCCTCATTCCCTTCCACAGATTTTACCTGACAGGATGGTTTGAAGAGAAGTGGCATACCAAACAGTAGCTAGAGGTATCAACAAGGAATTGGAATCATCTCAGAAAAAGGTATGGATGACTTTACCAATTCAAGTTGGTATGTTGACATTGTTAGATTTTAGTCATTCTAAAGTCGAGTTTGCAACCCTGGAAGATGTCAAGTTAGTTGAAATCAAATTTAAGAGACATGATCCACAAAACATAGTGAAGAATCATTTGGATTAATACAACATGAAGCAATACATCCATGAGGATTCTCCTTATGATGATATGTTCAGGGAAGTTAGATCATATGAAGAAGTTCAAAGCATATTCCAAATCCTGACTTCCGACCAACATGTTGGTTTCCTCATCTTTCAAAAGCATAGACTAAATATTTTATCGAAGATATTGCAAGGAGAGTTAAAACCTGTGCCTTTTTCACAGGACGATAAACACACAGGATCTAAGCCAAGTTGCTCCACTAAGCACACAGATGAAGAAGTCCCAAAAAGTTCATAAGGGTTATTCCAAGAAATAAAAATATCATTTTCAGTTCTGATTAGAAAACAACCATTAGCTCAGTTTGAAGCTTTCATGAATCAAGGACAATTTTTTCCTCATTCACCGCCAGCTACTACTGGTGGCACTCCAAATACAACAGGTCAGGAACATTCCACAACAATTATTTCTCCTATTCCATCATTAACCCCTTTATAGACCAGTTTTGGAAATCCTAATTCATAGCTCATTCATGTTGATGATATTACTCCTATATTTCTTGAAGATATGCCTCCCTCAAGTTTCTTTTTCAACAAGAAATGAAAAGCTATTGTAAAAAGAGAATGTCACCAAAAGGATGGAGTATTCACTAAAAGGAAAAGATTGGTGTATGATGGGAAATATCAAGATGATTCTAAGTTTGCAAAGGAAGTTTCATATTCACTAGGGTATTGTTACACTGCCAATCAATGGTCAGTGGACAATTTAAACAAACAACTGCAACATAAATGTCTCTTGGTAGAGCAATTGCAGAATGAGATACATAGTACAAAACACACTATTAGAAGCATGATGAATCAATATATTGAACAAATAAAGGCTAATTATCAGTATCAAATGAAGCAGTTACAGGATAATCTTGAGTTGATCTACCAGAGTTCACAAACCAAAAAAGGTTTTATCACTCAGTGGGACAATTTGATTGAACATCTGCAGGCCAAATTGGCCCAAATAGAGAACAAAAAAATAGATATTACTTCCTTCAAAACACAAGAGTCAAAAATCAATGATTTTTTGGTGAATCCAAGTTTAGAGTATCAAGTCACAGCCCAAAAAGCAAAGAATATCTAGGAAAATCTACCACTAGTACAAAAGAATATGTTCGCCTTTGAATTGCATGACAATATTGAGCCTTCAAGATTTGTGGTAGCATTGATGGACATGTGCACCCAATTCAACGAATAGAGAAAAGGGAGTGTAGTTGGGAGCAAATGAAAGAACATACACAACGTCTACTTTCTTCGTCGATACTCTCACTCTACTTTTCACCCTCCATCCTATCACATCCTCCATGCTCTTGATACTGTCATCCTATTCATGGAAAGTTACTCTTCCCTGTCACTGTTAACCATCCCATAATGAGCCAGCGCTGAGCTACCTGTCAAATTACCATCCCCATATCTTCAACTGCAATTGTTTATCCCAGTAAAAACATTCAAAGGGACAAATGGCAACATAATCATATGGAAAATAAAGTCAACCAATGATTGTGGTGGCCTTAATGGACATGTGTACCCAATTCAAAGAATAAAGGAAAACGAGTGCATCTGCAAGCAAATGAAGGGACAGAAGAAGTGCCATCACATCAAATCAAAACTCAACAATATCTACATGTTGTTATTTCATTCAGAATTTATTCTATTTTTAGGAAGATATTGGGGGAAGTCCAATGGTTTTCAGTTGAGACAATTTTTGTATAAATAGCTAGATTTTAGATCTATTCAAGGCGACTTCTAGCCTATTGTAAAAGAGAAAAAAATTTGAATATCAACACAAATGCATACATAGATTATATGTTTCATTCAATTTGAGTTATGTGCTTTCTCTTTGTTTCCATTTCTCTGAATTTATTTCAATATTTCTTGAAGAGTGAATGATTACAATTTAGTAACACGTCTACTGTGATCATAATATCTCAGAATTTCATTTAGTAACATTTTTTCCTCTGTTATTACGGTGAGTAAAACAAGACCTGTGACCTGTGTGAATTACTGCATTTTTATCTCCTTTCAAGGGTGCATCTTCTACTTTTCTTCTACTACAAACAAGGTGAGACTTATCTGTAATTGATACCTGAATTTGTTTTAATAGTTTTGTAAATCGTTTCTACACCATTTAACATTGTAATTGCGGTTGAGATAACACGATACAACCTCTGTACTATCTTATCATTAATTTCATTTAAAGATGTGATGCAACAACCCTTGCCTCAGCAGGTTCTGCATGACCTCCCAGTCTTAGGATCATTCCAAATCTTCCCCTGAGTTAGATTGACTCTTTGGTTTCCCCACAGGGAATAACACACACACAAGGTGTATTCCACAACTGACCAACAAATATGATTGGGTATTTTCTTTTCCTTTTGGGATTTCAGATTTCACGATTTCACGAATCCTGTTGTCGAGCCCCTTTTCTCTTCAACCTCCGAAACCCAAAATGTCAATGAGGGTTGACTTCTTCAATGCGCCAAACACACGCCTCTTATTGCCATTTATTTTGGCTTTTCGAAACTTGAGTGATCGACCAACACTTGTTCCTCTTCCCTTATGATTTTCCAGTTTCCAAAATTTCCCCTTTTGGTGAGATCGAAGGTCTTTCAGGATTTTCCCCAAAGCTTGACCACTCCCTTGACTTTTGTCACATGTATCCTTTGATTAATGCTTAGGACCCACCTTTTTTGCTTTTCCTTTTCGTTATTTCTGGAGTTGCGTTGACATGCAACTCTGTCTCTTGACTCCTGAAACCCCGAAACCCGATTGGGCCCACAGCTATTGTCCTTCAATGTTTTAGGAATTTTTTCCTTTCACTCTTCGAGATTTCACGACTTGCAAGATCCATAGTAGAAAGGTTCCTCACCTCCTGAAACTTCGATCTCTGAATTCCCAAAACCTCGCCTCCAACATGATCTACGGTTGATATCCTCCACAATTCTACAATTCTATATCTTTTGGCTTTTCGCGAACCGGGAGTTTGAAACTCTTGATTCCAAAGATCGCTGCCTCCTCTACTTCCCGACACCCGAAGTGCCGAAATGCCGAAATCTTGAAATTCACCCCAAGGCATGTCATGTTTCGTGACTTTGGGATTTTCAATGCTAAGCACTCCGAGTCCTTTTCATCAAGATTCTTGGTATGTCGAACCCCGATATGCTGAAATGCCGATGTTTCACACCAAAGGCACAGAACGTTTTGCAACTTTGGGATTTTCAATACTAAGGTCCCGGTTCCTTGTCATCAATATTCCCGGTATGACAAACCCTGAAATACCAAAATTTCACACTTGATTATCCTTTTCACGAATCGGGAGTTTGAGTGACTAAGGGTTTTGACCTGCACTCCCAACTTATGGGTCTTGAATTCCTTAAATAATTTGACGGTTTAGACAGACCATGATCAACGGTCCACATTGATTCTTGATGTCAAGGTGGCGGATTCATCCAATTCCTAACCACCTTGCAGCTCCTCTAGATCCTACGGTCCCCGTGATTTCACGAGTTCTCCTCAGAGAATTTTGACTGCCCGATTCACTCCTCAATGACTTCTGTGAGACAAATCAGTGTTCTCCCACCTGAACTTGTCTTTTATGATATGCTTTTGACTTTCGTCTCCCTTTGAACACTTCAAAGGTACTATCCCTCTCGAGCTTTCACTTGCAAACTCAAGTCCCCAAAAGGAATTTTGCTCGCACTCCTTGCGGAAATATTTCAAATAACCTCTGGTTATTTGAGTCCTCGACTCTGTGCACTCTTTGCAACACCAGTCCTTCCACCTTCACCTTAGTTGATAACTTTTAAGGTTTCAACTAGCCTGCTCACACCTTGCACAGCTCTGTACTTCACCTGCACTTCTGCTGGTATGAGAACAACAGTATCTCTCCTGAGCTTTCTGAGATAAAACTCAGACTCTTGTCAATGCACACCTTGCAGACATTTCATTGCACTCCTTGCAGGAACTCTCAGGATGAGAAATAATTGAAACTCATTCTTCTCCTCTCTCAGACTTCATATACTTAACATGAAATCACACATTCAACACAGCATTGAAACAAATGCATAAACAGAGAGAATAAAACAAATGTAAGCATACCATTCAACAAATGTAAACAATAAGCATCATAACATCATGAAAATTGAGTCAAAGATTCATATATTAACTCAAGTGCTCCTGTACATGGGTTCTTCTCTACAGTTCTCTGCTACAGCTCAACAACTTATGAAAAAAAATCTCTCTTCTTCTGTTCTAATGATACAATAATATAAGGGTGAGGGTGTCTATATCCGTTTTCCATCCTACGCTTCTAAAACTGTCTAATCTCTTAATTCAAATCTACCTACTTTCATTAAATAGACTTAATCATGGATGATTTTAGGGGCTAAATTTCGCTCATGGGATAATTTTCGATGGTTTTTCCAAAAATGAGATTCGTTATTTTAAAAATTATTCGCCCAAATTCTATAGGATAAAATCATTTTACCTTAAAAATCGCCAAAATTTTATAAAAACTATTTAAAATACTTGGAAATTTGAATATTTTTACAAAAATATCGCCAAACATTTATAGTTGACATATGAAGGATTAGTAAGATTCACCAAGGTTTCTACATTTTAAAATAAATTTCCATCCTTAAAATCATCGTTGGACTTAATGTCTATTACATCCAGCAGATGAGAGAAAATTGCTCAAGATCTATTTACAACATGAAAGTACGCTTCCTTTAACTACTACGTTAATATCTGCTCATTATTTTTTCAAAAACATTTCAAAATATGCAAAATGTGTGTTGCACTTTTCTAGCTATCTTCTGCCTTTATGGTTGCTTGGCTGGCTGCTTACGATGCTCCTGCATCATACTTCCTCGCTTGAAAAGTTTCATGAACTCCTGTTCATGAGCTCTTATATAGTCTGTCCATGCTTATGAATTTTTTCTTCATCTTCCCAACTAGCATCTTCAACTGGATGTCCCTTCCATTTGACCAAGTATTCAAAATACTCTTTTCTCCTGGTCTTTTTGATAATCCTCTTGTCAATTATGCTTTCCATTTGTGGCTTTTCAGCTACAGGAATTTGTTTTGTCCATTGAATCTCTTTCTGTTCCTTCTCTGCTCCTTCTTCTTCATCTTTGTAAGGGTACAAATCCGCAACATTGAATATCAGTGAGATTCTGATCCCATCGGGTAATTCAATCTCATATGTGTTTTCCCCAAATTCCCTTATGACCTTGCACGGTCCAATATTTTTCATCTTCATTTTGTTATATGTTCCCCTTGGGAACCTTTCCTTCCTCAGATGTGAAAGAATCAGATCACCAACTTCAAATTGAAGTTCTCGCTTGTGTTGATCTGCTCTCCGCTTGTATTCTTGACTTGAACTCTGCAATCGCTCCTTGACTCAGCTGTGAAGCTCCTTCATCCCTTTTGCAAAGTCTTCTGCACTAGCACTCCTGAATTCATCTTGTTCCAAATCTTTCAATTCAGAAACTCCCCTTGGCTGCATTCCATATACAATCTAGAATGGGCTCTGCCCTATGCTTCTATTAAGCGAATCATTATAAGAAAATTCCACCTGTGGCAGAATGTGATCCCATTGACTGTGGTATTCAGTCACTAAGATCCTCAACAAATCTCCCAAGATTTTGTTCATGACTTATGTTTGTCCATCCATTTGAGGATGATATACTGAGCTAAAAGACAAACTTGTCCCCAACTTTTTCCATAAGGTCCTCCAGAAATTCCCTACAAACTTGGTATCTCGATCAGACATGATACTCCTTGGCAAGCCGTGAATTCTGACGACTTCCTTGAAAAATAGGTTCGCAATATGAGTTGCATCACTGGTTTTCTGGCATGGTATGAAATGTACCATTTTTGAAAATCTGTTGAATACCACAAAGATTGAATCATAGACTCTCTGTGTTCTTGGCAGTCCCAATATAAAATCCATGCTCACTACGTCCCACGACCTTTCTAGTATGGATAATGGTTGATATAACCCTGTGTTTTTCCTTTTCCCTTTTGTGTGCTGACAAATCATGCATCTGTCCACAAATTTCTTAACATCTGTCCTCATCCCTGGCCAAAAATATGAGCCATTCAACTTTGATAACATCTTATCATGACCGAAGTGTCTGGCCAATCCTCCACTGTGTTTTTCTTTTAGCAAATTCTCCCTCATGGAGCATTTTGGAATACATAATTGATTGCCCCGGAATAATAACCCAGCCTGGATCATATACTCGGTCCATTGGCTTCTATCCCTGAGAACTAGATTCTCATATGCCTCATATGCTTCCTTAAAATCTGGGTCATCCCTATACATTTCTTTGAGGTTATCAAAACCCAAAGTCTTGACTCTGAATTCCTGCATAAGAAAACATTTCTTGCTCAAAGCATCAAAAACTTTGTTAGCAGTTCTAGAAATATGATTAATCAAAAAAGTAAAATTCTGCATGAATTCAACCCATTTAGCATGCTTTTCGTTTAACTTCTCTTATTGAGTCATGAATTGTAAAGCATGATTATTACTGTACAAAACAAACTCTTTAGGAACCAAATAATGTCTCGATTTCTTCAGTGCTTGTATGAATGCATAGAATTATTTGTCATATGTTGAGTAATTGATCTTCACTTCATTCATTTTCTCACTTAAATATGCGATCGACCTGTTGTCCTGGCTCAAGATCGCTCCAATTGCAAATCCACTTGTGTCACACCTAACCTGGAATGTCTTGCTAAAATCTGGCAAAACCAGAATTGGTTGCTCCGTGATCTTCTTCTTCAGCAGGTTGAAGCTCTTCTCTGCTTCTTCTGTCCAGTGAAAAGACTTGTGTCTTTTCTTCACTGTATCCATCATTGGTGCGCTAATTCCACTAAAATTTTGAATGAATTTCTTGTAGAAACTTGCCAAACCATGGAAGCTTCGAACTTCAAACACACTCTTTGGTGATGGCCAATTCTTAATTGCATATACCTTTTCTGGATCCATCTTCAACTCATTTGCAAAGATAACAAAACCCAAATAAATGAGTTATGTCCTCATAAATGACAATTTCTTCATATTTATCAACAATTTCTCTTACTGTAATCTTCTCATTACTGCAGCTAAATGCTTCAAGTGTTCTGCTCCTATTTTGCTGAAGATTAATATATCATCAAGATATACGATGACGAATTTCCCAATGAAATCCTTTAGGACTTCATTCATCAACCTCATGAAAGTACTGGGTGCATTCGTTAAGCCAAATGGAATGAAAATCCATTCATACATCCCTTCATTCGTCTTGAATGTTGTCTTCCATTCATCACCTTCTCTCATTCGAATTTGATAATACCCGCTTTTCAAATCAATATTTGAAAAAAACTTTGCTCCACTCAAGAAATCCATCAAGTCATCCATCCTTGGTAATGGAAATCTATATTTGATGGTAATATTATTGATTTCCCTTGAGTCTGTACACATTCTCCAGCCTCTGTCTTTCTTTGGGCTGAGCACTGTTGGAACAACGCATGGACTCAAGCTCTCTCGAATCAATCCTTTGTCCATTAAGTCCTGGACTTGTCTCTTGACTTCTTCATTTTCCTGCGGTGTCAACCTGTATGCGGATTTGTTCGGTAAACTGGCTCCAGGTATAAGATCGATATAATGGCTTATACTCCTAATAGGTGGTAATGAACAAGGTAGTTCGTCCACTACTATATCAACAAATTCTCCCATCAATTCTTGGATTTCTTATGGTAAATCATCTATTCTCGTACTGGTCAAAACAATTTTGGGCTTCCTGACCACAATAAATTGTGTGTCTTCCTTCTTCTTAACCTCCTTAAGAAGTTCCTTCCCACTCATGAGAAGTACAATGTTGCTCATCTCTGTTTTCACCTCTTGGTTTTTAATCGGCAACAACATGTGCATCCTCCCATTCTTATCCAGGGTGTACGTGTTCTTTCTCCCATCATGAATCACATTCCTATCATATTGCCACAGTCTACCCAGCAATAGATGACAAACATCCATGGGAATGACATGACATAATATTTCATCTTTATATCCTCCTATTTTAAATTCAACTAAACACTGTTTAGTGACATTTACCTGATGTCCTTTTTGTAGCCACGAAACTCTGTATGGGCTTGGATGTACAACAATCTCCAGCTCTAGCTTTTCTACCATCTCTGTAGATACGAGATTGTCTGTGCTACCGCTGTCCACTATGACCTTGCATGCCATGTCTTTGGTTTTGCAAGCAGTTCGAAACAGACTGTTTGTTTGGGATGGGTTCTTTGCCTCCTCTGGCTTCAAGAGAAATTTCCTCATCATCAAATATCTTCCGCCCTCAGTGTCTTCTGCCTCAACATTCCATCCTTGATCTTCGGCAATGTGATTTTTACCACC